>APFE030869832.1:60652-113020 GCA_000404065.3 Pinus taeda | reverse complement strand
CTCAGGCCACAAATGCCAAATCTTTGAAGGAAAAAGAAAACTATTGCCTCTGCCCCTAAAGCCCATTTCAACCGAGAAGCCTTTTCAACAATGGGGTCTTGACTTCATTGGAGAAATTCATCCTTCCTCCTCAGGCCAACACAAATGGATTTTAACAGCCATCGACTATTTCACCAAATGGATTGAAGCCATCCCGTGTAGGCAAGCCAATGTCTCCACCATCATCCAATTCCTTGAAAGCAACATCCTGTCTAGATTTGGCTGCCCGGAGAAAATCATTACCGACAATACAGCTGCTTTCAAATCTAATAAAATCATTAACTTTTGTGAAAAATACCACATTACCTTAGGTCGCTCCACTGCCTACTACCCGCAAGGCAATGGCCTGGCCGAGTCCTCCAATAAGAGCCTCATCAATATCATAAAGAAGATGCTAGAAGAGAACAAAAAGAACTGGCACAAAAAGCTCACCAATGCCATATGGGCAGACCGAATGTCCACCAAAAAATCCATCGGGTTGAGCCCCTATGAACTTGTGTATGGCATGGAAGCCAGGTTTCCTTCATCTCTGGGCATACCTACTATCAAACTGTTGCAAGAAATTCAGGCTGAACCGAACGACATGAAAAGAAGAATTAATCAGACCATTCACCTTCAGCAAACCAGAGAAGAAGTTTTCAGGAGAGCTCAAGGTCTACAAGAAAAACTCGAGAAAATGTTCGACAAGAGAACCAAAGCAGAGGATTTCTGGGTAGGCATCAAAGTCCTAAGATGGGATGCAAGAAGGGAGGACAAGGGAAAACATGCAAAATTTGATTTTCTGTGGAAAGGTCCATACGTTATCAGTGTTGTGCAAGGCAATAACACCTACTTTCTCAAATCTCTTGATAACAGCACAGCGGAAGAAGGCCCGATCAATGGCCGGATGTTGAAACACTACAATGATCCTCCTGCTTGAAAGAGCAGATGGTAGTTGGTTTGTACATATTTGTATATATCAGTTTTGACTTTTTAGAGTTTATAATACTGGAAGCATGCAGAAGAAAGGAGGCGGTGCTTCCCAGTTTTGCAGAAGACAACGAGAAATTAAAAACCAAGGCGTTCTAGCCTGCTTTTCTTGACTTCTCACAAGGAGAAGCCATCCTCGAGTGGAGCCACTGTTAGCTTCCTGCTTCAGCAGGTATTCATTTTTCATGATTGGAATTTCACAGGCCAAATATGCCGTACTTTGCTTGCTGCAATGCTCCATATTTTCTCAAACAGTCTCCAAATGAAGAAGGCTACTTCAAGTTCATCCAATTGCCTCCAAATTTTGTAAAGTTATCTCGGTATCACTATTTTTAGTTAAAGGGAGCTCCAAACAATTTAATCTTGGTCTCCCTAGGTTTAAATTTCTTGTTTTAGAATATAGAGATTGTAAATCTGTCCAAACAGTTTAACCTTGGCAGATTCTTAGATAGGTAGAGAAGCAGAGGAGCCCAACAACTTAATCTGGGCTCCGGAAGAAATAAGGGTAGTATGTAGATAGGAAAGCATCAAAATAAAAATGAACGACGGGTTTGTAAGTCTAAGTGCACCCCCAAACAAAAGAAGAACAAATGCTAGGCAAGTAGGCTCGGTAGGTGGTTCTGAGGTTGTTGAATTACTGACCAGTTCCAGGTTTTCAGGTATCATATCATGCAGAACATAATCAGCAAGGATTTGTAAGCAAAAAAACTCAAAAGAGGTATAACTGACTCCCCTTCTCTGTTTTCCCAACCATTAACTAACTTCCCCAAAAGAGGTCAAGATCTGCTTGACACCTCTTAAGTTCCATCATCTCCATAACACTGGCTTAAGTAAAGATCTGCTTTACTCAAAGTTGTTCCATATTTTCTCCCAAAGTATGGTCCTACCCCCTTGTAACAGCCTAAGATCTCCCGAACTTAGCGCTTTCTTACCATATCCATATTAACCACTAACATTATTATTTAGCTCCCTATTCTTCCCATCCCCTCATTAATATTAAGTAAAATTCCCCTATGTAATATCCCTCCCCCTGGTTGAAAAATAACCATAAGAACTCCCAGGAATTTCTCAGTTTATTTGAAACTCAGCAAGAACCCCTGACCTCCAATACCACCTCCCAGATACGATGGACTCCTTCCAAAGTATAAAATCCCTTCGAGGTAATCGGACCCCTTCCGAAACCTCAAATGCCCTTCACACCCACTTACTTTCTCTTTCCTCCTCAAAGTTGTTTCGCATGGCACCCTCGCACTCTCATCTTCATGCAAATCATCACCCATCCGTTCCCCGTCGATGAGATATTGCGATATCGGTGATCGGCGATCACAAACGCCAAGTGTCCAATCCATTCACCTATCCGTCTCCGCTGATGCGATATTGTGATATCGCCGATCGACAGTCGCAAGCGCCAAGTCTCCAAACCAATTCCCCCCCGTTCCCCGCCGACGCGATATCGCGATATCGCATCGGAGTCTCTTCACCATAGTACATCCAGTATCTCAACACGTCGCTCTGTACCAGGGATCCACAGCTGACGTCATCCGCCGTACAGCCGACGCCATGCTTACGTGAGCAACCAGAAAGCCGAAAAAGCTTCACGCAAGAAGGAAAATCGCATTTCAGAGCTCCAGATCAAGAAACCGAGGCAGTTTCCGATGCACAATTAGCTCGAAATCGTGCATCGCTACGGGAAATAGGCCATTTCGAGGAATCTTCAGGGAATATTTTGATTGCTGAGCCCATTGCGCACCGAAAAAGCCCGAAAATCGCCCGATCGTGCCAAAGGATCCGATTTAAAGACAACAGCAGATCAATCACAGATTTTAAAGTGTATCAGATCAAATCAGCAGGCATCAAGCGTGTCAAAGAGTATCAGTCAACGACGGAAGCCATCAATGTAGCGGCAAAGTGTATCAGCGAATATTTTGAGCAGTAGCCTGAAGCAAGAGAAAATTTAATATCTTCCAGCAGATTCATAGAAGGAGGGCGAAACTACTTGAAGCTCTCAAATCATAATTATTGCACATTAAATTCACACCAAAGCCGAGCTATAGCCCCGAAGCACAATCACTCCAGCAGCACCGCATCTGGTCCCCAAGGGCCACCTCGTCACCTGTTCCGATCCAGCTTCCCCCAGCGCAGCCAAAAAGATTTACTTGCATTTAATTCCAATAGCATTTAGATTTTTGAAGAATTCTAAGCAGACCTGTCAAGGTCATTTGTAATGATGTCTTTCCGATATTTTGTTTATAAATACCACCCTAAGCAATGTTGTGAGGGGTTGGTTGGTTGGTTGTAGTTGTTGGTCAGTCTTCTTTCCAGCATTTTCTCTGAGCAGAGACTCGCACTGTAACTGTCATAATTTCCATAATCAAGGATTGCTGAAAGCATGGATTGTGAAACAACTTGATGTTTTCTCTTGGCTAAGGAATGATCACGGAATTCCTGTGCTTCTACATGATCCAATAAGTGTTCCTCTCCCCTGTTTGATTTTATGTTTTTTTACCACCTTTCCGCCTTTCTAAATTGCAGGAAAAAAGAATAGCTTAAGATTTGTTCCAATACACCTTAAGTTCAATTTCTGCGTTTTTCAATGTTTTCTTCAGAAACAGTTATGATCTTGTATTCTTAAATGATCTGGTTTACGCTGTTTCTTTCACATATGAGTGCATGTCTTAGGAATTATTAACTGCTCCGGGATCCCACTCATCCACTTCTCCTCTTTGTCAGCATGATGAAATGATTCTCCTTTGCCTTTCATCCGTGATGTTCACTCCGTACTTTCAGCAGACCGAGAATTGTATCCTGTGTGGCTATCCCGCTCCGTATCCCCTTGTGACCAAGAAAATGCTCACATGCCTCAATCTGTGACTCCATGCCCAATGGTTCGAAACTTATCACACGTTACCGTGGCTCTTTGTTCGAGAATCCTACCTTCTTTCCAATCACAATCAACACTCCCTTGAAGTCAGAAAGCTAGCCTAAAATCATCAACTAAGGTTGAATCAAAAGGAGAGAGCCCTCTACGATTGCAGGTGGGCTAGAACCTGCAATCAGAATATTGGTTTGTGGTTACCTCAGCCGTATCCCTATTAGGAGCCTAGGGACAACCTGAGTGATAACAGGATGAATTGAGAAATGTTTGTATTAAGATTCCTTTGTTGCAAGCCATAAAATAAATACCATTTTTTGCAAAAACAATTAAGGAATTAAGTACACAACGATAAGGGAGAAGAAGAAAAGATATAAAAAGAATTCAGTTAGTCAGAAAAATTGCAGACATTATGATGGGGAAGACAACAATTAAAAAATATTTAGACCCAGGAAGCCCCTTTGTAAAAATTCACATCAATGGAACTGAAATACCAAACACACTTATTGACCCAGGAGCAGCCATAAACATAATGAGCAAACAAGTTATGGACACACTTAGGCTTCCTAACCTTCAATACACACCAACCTTGTTGCAATTGGCAGATAGATATATTATTAAACTAGATGGTGTGTTAGAATATGTTTGTGTATCTTTATATTCTTGGGATTATCCTATTGATTTCATGGTCTTAACACCCAAGAACAATCTTGGCGGACATCCATTACTTCTAGGAAGGCCTTGGTTGGCTACAGTAGACACTTTTATCGATTGTAGGTCAGGTGATATGATTATCTCAGATGGACATTCTACAAATAAATTTACATTATACCCCCTCTGTAAGAACAACAATAGATACAGAAACTGAAGAATGGATAGAAGATGGAGAAGATATACAACCTATTTTTTTCACTGAACAAGTAAAAGAGGAAGACAAAATTTTCAATTTACTATAGAATGATGAATCTTCCTCACATTATGAGCATAGTCGAAATGAAAATATCTCCTCTAAACAAGTATCATAGTTTTCCATGGAAAAATTTGGGAATTCCTCGATAGAAATATTTCCAGGAAAAATCTTAATTGCCAATGGAAATTTAGAAGACATGCAAAAGAAACAATTGATAGAGATTTTACATAAACATTCTTCTCCTTTTGCATAAGACTACATTGACATGAGAGGGATTGATCCTAAAACTTTCATACATCATATCTACATTGGACAAAATGCAAGACTAGTTAGACAAACCCAACAAAGAATGAACCCAAATATAAAAGAAATTGTTAAGGAAGAATTGCAGAAATTATTAAATGTAAATTTCATCTATCCAATATCTGACAGCCAGTGGGTTTCACCCCTAGTAATCATCCCTAAAAAGAATGAAAAATGGAGAGTATGCATCGATTACAGGGAGTTGAATAAAGAAACATTAAAAGACCAATTTCTGTTACCTTCCATAGACCAGGTTTTAGATACTTTAGCAGGGAAAAAATACACTACAACAAAACCCTGTGATTAGCATCCCTTTTTGCTTCCTTTCTTGCATATAGAGGCCATTTTTGGTGCTATTTGTGTCCATTTATCAAATATGGTGCAAAACTTGATGCAAAGTTTTCACCGAGTTTTGCACCAAGTCTGACATCAAGTTTAGCACCAGGTATTGTAATAGGTTTTGCATCAGATGTTACACCAAGTTTTATGCCAGGTTTTATGCCAAGTTTTGTGCCATCCTTTGCACCAAGTTTTGCAACAAGTTTGGCACCTAATTTTGTTTCACCATCTTTTGCATCCTCTATTGCATCTGCTTTTTGCACCTACACTTGCATCAACTTTTGCATCATCTCTTGCATCCTATTTTGCATCATTTTTTAAATCATTTTTTGCATACATTTTTGCATATTTTTTGCATCCCCTTTGTGCCAAGTTTTGCATTGAGGTTTGTGTCTAGTTTTGCATCTAATTTTGCATCTAATTTTGTTGCATTGACTTTTACATCTTGTTTTGCATCCATGTTTACATCCTCTTTTTCATTTGTTATTGTGTCCACTATTGAATCTATTTTTCTTGTGCCATAATTTGCACCTAGTTTGACACCTCCCTTTGCACCCTTTTTTGTTTCTAAATTTGCATCCACGATTGCTTCCTCCTATACATCTAGGTTTTCATCAACTTTTACATCTATTTGTAATCCCTTTTTATATCCACTTTTGCATCAAGATTTGCATCAATTTTTGTGTCTCGTATTGCATCTACTTTTGCATAGAATTTTGTTGCATCAACTTGTGCATCCTATTGTACATCCATTGTTGCATCCATGTTTACACCCACTTTTACATCCCTTTTTGCATCCTATTTTTCTTCTTTGTTTGCTTCTTTTTTTTTATCTATCATTACATCCACTTTTGTTGTGACACAATTTGTGCCATGTTTTTTACTTGCTGTTGTACCCACATTTGCTTCCAATTTTGCATCTATCTTTTCATCCTCTTTTGCATAAAATATTGCATCTATTTTTGCATCCACTTTTGTGTTGGGTTTTGCATCTCATTTTGTATCTTCTTTTACATGTACTTCCATTGCATCCATATTTTGCATCCATTTTTGTTTCTCATGTTGCACCCATGTTTGCATCCACTTTTACATCCCTTATTACATCTTGTTTTGCATCTAAGTTTGCATCTTTTCTTGTCTCTATTATTACATCCACTTTCTCATCCACTTTTTTTGTGTTATGATTTGTGCCATATCTTATGCCTATCATTGCAACCCACATTTTCTTCCACTATTGTATCCACATTTGCATCCTCTTTTGTGTCCAAGTTTGCATCAAATATTGTTTATGTTTTTTGCATCCCATTTCGAATCTACTTTTACATCCACTTTTGATTTGTCCAATTTTGCAACTAATTTTGTGTCCACTATTGCACCCATGTCTGGCCCATGTTTACATCCCTTTTTTCATCCAAGTTTTCTTCCTTTTTCATTCAAGTTTATGTCTTTTTCTTTTTTTATGTTATTTTTTAAAATTCATTGTAGTATCCACATTTGTTTCACCACAATTCATGCTACGTTTTATGCCTACTATTATGCCCATGTTTTCTTTCACATTTTCATCCATGTTTGAATCCTATTTTGTGTTCAATCAACTATTGCATCTACCTTTTCATCCACTTTTGTGTCAACTGTTCTGTCTTGTTTTGGATCTACTTATGTTGTGTCCACTCTTCATCAAAATTTACTTCTATTTTTACCCCCATTTTTTTTGTTCACTTTTGCATCCCTTTTCCAACACACAATCATATTTTTTGCATTGATGATATTTCTTATGACATTGAAAATTATGAATAACTGATAACAGTGTCAATAGTTATAACGATGATGATGATGACAATGACATGAATTGTGATTGTTATGATAATGACAATGATGATAAAGATGATGGGAGTTACAATGATAATGATGATGATGATGCTAATGACATTGGCCATTCTTCCCAATTTCTAAATGTTGTCATGGTCATAATCATAATAATTATCTTTGGCATCATCTTCCGAGTCATCATCATCTGATCATCATTATCATTATTTTCATCTTGGTTATCATCAAGAACAATAATGGCATGAATGATGCTTATGGTGTTCATGACGAATATGACAACAATTATGATAAAAAATATATTAGTTATGATGATGGGGATGATGACAATTATAATGACGATGATAATGGTAGTGATGATGATGATCATCGGTCATCGATCATCTTTAAAAAATAAAGTTGTTATTTTTCTTTGATATATCATGTGTCCTAACAACCCTTTTTGAGTACTCGTAACATTTTTTAGGTTGATGATATTTCTTATGATACCTATAATTATGAAGAATTGATGACAATGTCCATAATGATGATGATGATGATGATGAAGACATGAATGGGGATTATGACGATAATGAAATGATGACAATAATGATGATAGTGATGGTGGTGATGATGGCGATAATGAAGATGATGACCCTCCCTCTAAACTATGGAGGTACTCATAATGAGACAAAAAAGTACTCTCAAGTTGAAATATTCATATAAGAAGGGGTCTAGATTGAAAAGCATCAATTATGATTCACATCATCGTAGCCAACATTGTCAAAATAGTAAGTCCTTGAATAACAAGTTTATCTCTCCATTAGATCGGAGCACAATGTTGGGAGGCATAAATTTGGACACCACTGCCTCTCTAGGCACTTACTCCACTAGGATGTTCACAAGGTATGTCCTCACATGATCATTTCCTAATCCACTATAATAATATTTGACACTAGGAAATGTCAATCCTCATGACTATTGTTACCTTGGATTAATTTACTTGACTTATGGCGATTAGTCCTAGTCAAAGTCCAAATTCTCAAAGAATATTGGTCCGAGATGTTTATCCAATCCACCATTATCCCTACTAGTGTCTTTACCAGGCTTGCGATTGTTAGTCCTGGCCATAGTACATCACACATGGATAATATGGTATCTACCCTCACTCCGTCTCAACCAAAGAGGAGACATCCACAAGCATAAGATTTTCTCAAGAATACCCATCATTTTCATAGAGAATAACATCATTAATTTGTTTCCATCACATGATGCCATTATGAGTAAGCATTCATAGATTTGTGGAAAAATATTTCCCCTTTTTTCATTTGTGATGAAATAAAATCAAAAAGTGAAAGACAAAATCATTAAAGATACACTATATTGATTTATCTAAGTCTAAACTCTAAAGTTGAAGTTAAAATTCATGTCAATCTTATATCTATGAGTTGTTCCAAACTTATGAAAGCCTTATTCCCTAAGTCCTTTATATAAGAAAATGAAAAAGAAAGAAAAATAAGGCCCAATGAATTGTAACTCATGTATTCACTCCCTCTTTGGAAAATATATAAAGATATACACTCCTAGTCACACTTGATCACATGTTTGTGATGGTTAAATCATGAATTCCTCTTTTTTCCTTACATTTTCACTTCATCATTTAAGCACCTAATCAAGGATCTTGGGAATGTTTGTTGCCTAAGGCTTTCATGTCTACTCTTGGTTTACTTATATCACACTACTGTCAATTTATGTGATGGACTGAAATACATAAGTTTCTGGAGTTATTAGAGTAGTGTATTAAGTTAGTCACCACACACACATGTATTACATCTCATTGATCCACATGTGTGGGTTGGAGACTCATTGCTTGACAACTTTAATGGAGACTACTCTATGGCTTTAATGGTATAGCTTACAAAATATCTCGTTAAACATTGTGGTTCATCCTTTCTTTTCCTCGAGACACTTGATAATATTGAAGTCACTCCCAATAATCCATGGATATGGGGAGTATAAATTACTTGTGCTAGAAATAGAATTGAGAAATAGAGCTTTTCCATTTGAGATATTGGAGTCATAGACATTGGATACATGGTAGTAGTCCTCGATGTCAATTAACTAAAATTGTATTGTCATATTGTGAAAAGAGGTAAACATATTGGTAACCTTGATGTCTTGATCATTTCAAATTATAACCATTCCACCCAAGTATCTCTAAGCATCAACCACTACTACTTGGAAATTCCTCCCCCATTTTATAATTATATGAGGTAGAACCTCACTTAATACTTTTGCTTCTTATATCAACATTATTGATGGGTGCTTTGCATACCATTTTTCTTTTATGAGTCTTTGTTTTCCTTTAATATTGAGGCCCCTCATGTTCCATGAGACTATTTTCATTGAGAATTTACATAGAAAGGAAGTATAATGTGACTAAAAGAAAACATGTCTCAATATTTAAGTGCTTGGACAGTTCCACTCCATGACTCCTATATTTCCTTAACCTGGGGCCGAATGGTGAACTTGATGGCCTTAAGGGAAATTGACCAATGAAAATCTAAAAAATGGGTGACTTTTGACTTTATCACATACAATTTAATATACTAAAAAAAATATCCAAAACAATTTCATCAAGCAATGAATCATTGCATTATAAAATACAATCTATAAACATTTTGGGAACGTTTTTCTAAACCATGCTGAAAAACCAACATATTTAATATTAATATTTAACAATAATATGGACAATAACACATTTTGATAAATTAAATAACATATTATCAAGCCTAAAATGTCACTAACAGAAAACTATAAAGCATGTGCCTAATGGAAGTGACCACTCAAGGCCATCATAAGACAATTAATCTATTAAGACCAAGATTAATGGGGACAAAGATCTACAAAGGACAAAGGCAAACTTATTTCAACTTTATTGTTTTATTAGCCTGGTTCAAGATGAACATTTCAAGATATCATGAAGAACATAATTATTTTTATCGCATTAAGAAAACCCAAGCACAGTCTATAACTTAGCAAGGAAGAGATGTATAACACGCATATCAACGATACAACACATGGCATTAAGTTACTTTTTTATATATAATTTAAACTCCTATCATAAAATCACAAATTTAGCATGAATGGAATGTTTAAAATCTGTTTTAATAAAAAAAATATAATTTTTTCTTATAGAAAAGAATACCAAAAACTAAATATATTTTTTTAGAAAATCCAAAATCCAAAAATACTAAAACTAAATAATATGTATATTATATTATATATATATTATAATATATATATATATCATATATATATATATATATATATATATATATATATATATATATATATATATAATATAAACTAAAACATAAGAAAACTATATTTTGAATTTGACACTCTTGTTCACTTTCGGAAACTCATATGGTGGAATGTGATCTCTTTGTCATCATTTTTAGTTTTTTCCTAAAAAATAAAAGCATACAAAAGTGAGAAAGAGCCATAAAGCATGGGGAAGCTTTTTCCTAAGCACAAAAGCATCTAAAAAGTGGAAAAGACAGTTTTTATATGAGGAAACATTACTCACCCAAAAGATTTTTCCCAAATTGAACTAATGAGGAATTTGGGAAATCTTCGTACCCTTCACTTTCCTATATATTAGAGACTTGGCCATTGAAAAAATGATGGGAATTCTTGTATTGTCACGCTACTCAGATCTACCTTGAGAGGGAGAGTTTTGGAGCTACGATTTGGGGGAGGTGATGTTGCAACTACATCTAATTGTTGTAACTTTCCTCCAACTCCTTTATTAATATAGATCAATTGTTCTTCCTTCCATATGTTTCTATTCATTCTTTACTTCTTCTATTTAACTAATGGATGTATGGGATTTTGGCTTATATTTATTTATTCAATAATATTTATATGTTTATGATAGTTTTGATTATCAAGATATTATGTTGTTAAGGTTGCTTTATTCTCACTCTTATGTGTAGGACGAAGATTTGGAGCTAGCTAGGAGCGTTTCCTAGCTATACTAAAAACTCAAAGAAGACTTGCATGCGAGGACTCACAAAATTTCCTTCTCTTTTTCTTAATCTATGCTCTACATCTTAATCTACTAAGAATCCTAAGCCGTAGAACAACCTTTCTCTTAATTGGTTTGTCCTAGGTTTTCGGGATAAATTGAGAGGGTTTTATTTTCATCTAACCGTGCATCAAATCCTACAGCAAAATGATATTTAGAAACTTTAACATATTTCACTATGTAAATGAACATAGTAAAATGAACCCATAGAGGGAGTCATAAATCGAAATAAAAGTAAAAATCTAAACAAGAAGCCAAAAGTGGATTTAACCATGGATGCAAAATTGGGAGTAGAATTCGATGTTAAACTAGCCATCAAAAGAAGATGCAAACAATGAGACAAAAAGGGTTTTAAAGTGAAATTAAAAGAGGGTGCAACACTAGACACAAAGAAGGGAACAAAATAGGGCATACAAAAGGATATTGAATTTGGCACAAACAAGGATGCAAAAATGGACACCAAAATGAGGATGCAAAGAATGGTGTAAAATTAGTATGCAAAAAGAATGTAAGAAAATACACAAAGCAAGATGAAAAATGGGACTAAAAAAGGGTGAAACCAAGGATGTAAAAAATGATGCATAACTAGATGAAAATTCAAACTAAAATCTAGGTGCAAAATGAGATGCAAATGTGGATACAAAATGTGGCAAAAAAAAGGATGCAAATCTGGAAGCCAAATAGGATGAAAAATTAGATACCAAAAAGGATGCAAATTTGGACATAAAAAATGGTGCAAAAATGGGCATAAAAATGGTTCAAATTTGGATGCAAATTGAGATGCAACATTGGATGTAAAATGAGATGAACTTGGTGCAAAAACAAATGCAAAAGTAGATGAAAAACATGACTCAAAATTGAACATAACAATAGACACCAAATGGGATGCAAAGGTGGATGCAACATATGGTTCAACATAGGATGCAAATTTATATGCTCAAAAGAATGCAAAATTGGATACAAGAAATGTTGTTAAAAATGATGCTCAATTGGATGCAACAAATAATGCAAAATTAAATGCAAAATAGGATGCAAAAAGAGGAGACAAATAAAATGAAAGAGTGGATGCAAAAAATGGTGCAAAAATGAAAGAAACATTTGGCACTAAATCAGATTCAACATATGGTGCAAAATTGGATGGAAAAAATGGTATAAAAAAAGGCAGAAAAACTAGCACAAAAATAGATGTAAAAATAAGTACAAAATTAGAAGCAAAAAATGGGATAAGGCCAAATGCAAAAATTCGCACAAACTGGATGTAAAAAAAGGTATTAAATCAGATGCCAAAGATGGTGTAAAAGTCGATGCAAATTATGACACAAAACTAGAAGCAAAGAATGCCACAAAAGAGGAAGCAAAAAATGATGCAAAAATAGATGCAAAAAATGGCACAAAACTAAAAACAAAACTTTTTGTAAAACCAAATGAAAATCTTGGTTCAAAATATGATGCAAAAAATGATAGAAAAATTGGTGTAAAAAAGATGCAAAATTTGGTGCAAAAAAGGACGCTTTAAAAATTGTACAATAGAGCCAGATTTAGCGCCAAGCTGCTCATTACAATTGAGAAAAAAATGCACTAAAATCTGGTGCTAAATCTGGCACAAATTTCTTATTTTTCTGTAGTGATATTTCTCCTTCTTGGATGGTTTCAGTGGATACAACCAGATTTAGGCTTCCCCTAAAGATAAGGATAAAACTACATTCACTTGTCCATGGGGAACTTATGCTTATTGGGTACTTCCCTTTGGGTTATGTAATGCTCTAGCCACATTACAAAGGGCAGTCCTTGGCATTTTCTCTAACCGTATCCATGATTGTGTGGAAGTGTATATGGATGATTTCATAGTCTATGGGGATTATTTCAATGAAGCACTAGAAAATCTGGAGAAAGTCTTAATAAGATGTCAAGAAAAAAACCTCTCATTAATCCATGAAAAATGTTTCATGATGTTTAACGAGGGAATTGTTTTAGGTCACCATATTTCCAGAGATGGAATTGAGGTAGACTCATCTAAGGTGGAAGTCATTTCCATGTTACCAGTGCTAAGTTGTCAAAAGGATGTTAGAAGTTTTCTCAGTTTTACTGGATACTATAGAATATTTATAGAAAACTTCACAAAAACTACATCCCCACTCTTTAAATTACTCACAAAAGACTGTGAATTCAGTTGGGATTTTGAATGTCAAGTTGCCTTTGAAACATTGAAAAAGAGAATTTCTGAAGCACCCATCTTAAAAGGACCTAACTATAAATTTCCTTTCCATATCTCAACAAATGCTTCAGATTCAGCCTTAGGAGATGTTTTAGGACAAAAATATATCACTGCTTATGCCATTTATTATACTAGTTAAAATTTAACCCCTGTAGAGTTAAATTATATTGTAACCGAAAAGGAGTTCTTAGCTATAATTCATACCATTAATAAATTCAGACATTATATAACTGGCTATGAAACCTTTGTCCACACAAACCATTCTTCCATTAGATACGTAATGAATAAACCAGTAACTAATGGAAGAATAACAAGATGTCTCCTACTTTTACGAGAATTCAACATAACCATTCTAGATAGACCAAGAAAACATAACACAATTGCTGATTTTCTATCTAGAGTACAAAATGAAAAAAATGATCGACCTGTAGAAGATAAATTTCTAGATGAATATCTCTTTGTAGTATCTACTAAATCACCTTAGTATGCAGATATTGCTAACTATTTTTCCATGGAAAAAACGCCATTTCATTTATCTCCTAGAGAAAAAAGAAGAATAGTCCACAATAACACATACTATTCATGGATAAATGAGGAATTATATAAGACACGACTAGACCTCATCATCAGAAGATGTGTTCGGGAGGACGAAATACCAGAGATACTAAAATCTTGTCACGATGAGCCATGTGGAGGACATTTTTCTGACAAGAGAACTGCTTACAAAATCTTGCTTTTAGGATATTATTGACCTTCCATTTTCAGGGACACCAAGGAATATGTTAAGAGATGCGACTGTTTTCAGAGAATGGGCAAACCAACTCTTTCAAGTGATATGCCACTACATCCATAGGTACTTATCGAACCATTTGAAAAATGGCCACCGGATTTTGTTGGACCAATCATCCCACCTTCAAAGCAAAAGAAGTATATTCTAGTATGTACTGATTATGTCACTAAATGGGTAGAAACTAAAGAACTTCCTTTTTCTATTGAAAATATTGTAGTTTCATTTCTTTTTTAGGATATTTGTACTCATTTTGGTGTTCCAAGAGAAATTGTAACAGATCAATGAACCAAGTTCATATCCAAACTAGTGCAAAAGCTTGTGGACAATTACAAGATAAAACATCAGAAGTCAACTCCATACCATCCACATGCTAGTGGACAAGTTGAGTCCACAAATAAGGTGATCGAGGCTATCCTTACAAAGACTGTACATCTACACAGGAAATACTGGGTGGGAAAACTTCCAGAAGCCTTATGGGCCTATAAGACTAAATGGAAGAATACTACAGGACATATGCCTTATCAACTTGTTTCTAGGAGGAAAGTTTTACTTCCAATAGAATTCCAAATCCAGACCTATAAGACAACAGTCTAGTTAGATCTTAATTTATCAGAAGCCCAGAAGCAAAGGATGACACAATTAAATGAGCTCAATGATATCAAACAAGAGGCCTTCTAGAGGACTGGCTTAGTGCAACAACAGAGGTCAAGATGGCAAGATAACATTAAAGAAAGTAAGTTTCATCCAGGAGATTGGGCATTGCTCTTTGATTCAAAATTCAAATTTTTTTAAGGAAAATTCCAAACCCATTGGCTTGGACCTTATGAAGTTGAGAATGTCTTTGACAATGGTGCAGTTGTAATCATGACTATTGACGAAGAAAGAACTCCTCTATTAGTAAATGGACATCAAATCAAGGTTTATCATAAACCATTAACAAGAGAGGAATTTGTTAAAATATTTCAAGATAATTTAGAACTGAAGATGGTCAAGAAGAATTCCTCTTCTTTTCCACCTTAGAAATTTTCATTCAGTTTGTTCTTCAAATAAAAATAAAATAATATAATATAATAAATAAATTATATGTGTATATATGCATATATATTTATATATAATAATATGAAAAAAAAATGTATAAACATGAAAACCAACATGTTGTTGGCATGTTTCTATAGGAAATTTAAAGTGAAAACCAACTTGTTGGAACTTCAAATTGTCTTTTCAAAAGAATAAAAAAAACAATAAAGTTCATCTACTAAAGCTTTCTTTCTCTCAAGTTGTAGAAACAACAACTTCCGCAGTTTGGACAAGTTTCCGCAGCTAAACAAATTTCCGCAGCCTAAAATTTTTGAAGTCTACAAGAATACATGGTGATTTGGATTAAATGACAATTGGAAACAAGGAACCTATAGGAGATTAAAGGACAAAAAATAAGGTTAGCAATATAAAATTAAAAGGCATGTGCTACTTTAATTTAACAATAGGGAAGGTTATATAGCATGTATGAGTAAGAAAATATAGTACTAAAGTGCAATCATTGTAACCTAAGGGTAATGGCCACCTAACAAAATATCATATGCCACAACTCTAAAAGTCATGTCATGACCTTGTGCCAAATATGCCAAATTAATTACCAAATCATAAGTTTGAATGTGCCTAATGGTCGAATTCATTCCCATAATCCTTTTGATAAATACATCTATTCTTCCCTATTCTTACACTCCTTTATTATTTCATAGTCATTCCATCTTTCCACCAGCTAGCAAACCCTACTAGTCCCATTTTCCTGTCAAGGTAGCCAATCTTCAAGGAAAAGCATCCTTCGACATGGGGGTAATTGTTCGATCTGAGCCAACAGGGAAGAAATTCCTAGAGGGGTACCCATAAACTAGGGAGTTGCTGCAAAGAAGACAGTGGCTACAGTTCATTGATAAATTGAATGGCTTCCACAAAGAGGTAACCAAGACATTTTCCCACTCATTTGATGGAATGGAGGCCGAAATTGGGGACATAAAACTCACAGTAATGGAGTCTATGATCGCTGAAGCCACCGAGTTGCCAAGACATTGAGAAAAGTTGTTTAAAAATAGAGGGATTGATAGTGAGGACTCGAAGGTTCTCCTCAAGAATCCAAACATGGACACCACGGTTTATAAAAAAGGTTTTCCAAGTTCTGCTCTTAAAAACAAATGGAGAAACTTATTACTTGTGCTTCAGAAGTTTATCACTTGTGAGGGTAGGTTCAGGTAGATGTATTTTTATCATGTTAGAATGGTGATGCAGTTTCTCGAAGATCATCAGATGAACCTCCCCTATTTCCTCTTGAATAACGTTAGGAAAATGGCTACAAATGTTCAGAAACAAATTCAATGCCAAGAAAACATCATGTATCATCATGGTTTGGTAAAAATATTGTTCGAGTTTCGTCTTTGAAGTATAGGGGATGGCTGGGAGAGTTTCCTAATAAGAAACCATTTTGAGGAAAAACCCCAGAGAAACCAAGTAGCAGCAGGGCCCTCAGAGGGAGAAAGAGAACCATATAAATGATAAAGGAACAAGCACCTCAAATTTAGAAAGATGTAACAGAAAAAGATCTACCTATAGTAAAAATTTTGCAGAAAATGAAGAGGGGAAACCCTAGAAGAAAGAAATCTAGCCCAGGTCAAGAAGAATTTTCACAAACTAAAACCTCTGCTCTAGAAGAAAAATTAGAGAATAGGAGGAGGAAAGTGCAGGAAATACAAACCCCAGGGTTTAGAAGGAGCACGAGGTTGAGCACGATTCCAAAAACAACCTCAAAGACTACAAACTACATTAACCTTAAGGAAAATGAGCCAATTGAAGAGGAGCCAATAGAGAGCACTCCAACAAATATTGAGCCAATAGAGGATGAGTCAATTGAAAGCCCTCAGAATTCTCCAAAAGGGTCACTAAGATCATCACCACAGCCTTACAACTCACCTCTAGCTAGTCCAATACATAGTCCAGGAATTGACCCCACACAATAGGAAATCTATGGCTACATAGAGTCACTGGAAAGGAAGGTGACAATAACAAAGGAAATAATACAGAGCCTTGGAGAAGGAAGCAACCAAATGAATGAACAATCGACCTCAAACATCTTGAAGCATGAAATATTTGAACTAGAAACACTGAATCAATATCTTAAAAATGAAAATCAAGTCCTGAAGACACAGAGTGAGATACAGATTGCCAAGAGTGACAATTTGATCGTACATCTAAGCTTGTGTTATAAGAAAAACAAGAAGCTAAAGAAAGATAAAAAAATTATGTAGCGAGAGATAATGAGTTTAAACTACAAAATTCTAATGAGGAAGCCTAGAATGCCAATCTCCGCCAAAAAAAATAAAACAATGAAACAGGGAGATGACAAACAAGAGGCACAGGCAAAAGACAATGAAGAAGTGCATGAGGACATACAACATCTCTAGTCCAAGGGTATGTACACTTTGAAGATTGTCCTACCATGACATCATTTCTGTCTAAATATCATCTCTTTTTCATATATATTTACCACTTAAATAAAGCCATATCTACCAAGTTTTGATGAAGGTATGCATTAGTATGTTTTCTTGTTCATATTCAACTATATAGCCTATTTTTTGAATCAAAGTTAGAATTGGCTACCGAATTAGTCTGTTTCTGTAGCTAATCTAGGATTCTATAGTTGTCTTCATTGTTCACGAGGTTCCAAAGCTCTAGGTCAACAACGAAAGGTGTGAATGGATAGAATATGAATCCCTCATGGATACCTTGCTATCCACTCGAAACTATTTGCCAAAAGAAGCACAAGAGATCGTAGTCAAACTCCAAGTCAACTGCTGGATTAACGCAAAACAAAACCCAAGATCAAGTGAAACCTTATCGTTTTACTTTTAGAATAAAAAAACGACAGTTTAATGATATAATTTTAGAGTAGGATTAAGGGATATTAGGCTTAAAATATTTATATAGTTATGCCAAGAAACTTGCTATAAAGCTAATGGCTGCATTGTTATTTGGGTGCATGTCGAATGATATGTTTATCAACAGTTTGTGAATTTCGTGTGAGTTGGTTTTTGTGTGCAAGCATTGTATTGATTTGAAGCTTTGAACTGCTATGTGGAGGGCCCCTACAAACAGTGGAAAATTTTAATCCAATACAATATGATTTCCTTTAATTATTCAATTGCTTTGTTTTGTGTGATAATGCTGTATAATGATCTCGAATTGTTATCTGCATAAGAAATTCAATTCTTTATACCTAGCTTAGATTGTTATCTAATTTTCTTTATACCCGGTACTGTAAATTTATTTCCTTTTCTTATTATCCAGCATAACTGAAGTGTTTTCAATTCATAGATGTTGCTTGGATTACATTGTTTGAGTAGAAATTGAACAAGCGAGAAGACCTCTCCTAAAACAATTGAGTTCAAAAATATTCCTTCATAGCTGATAGAATAGGTTTCTTTTTTCACTTAGAGAATTAGGAGCTGCAACAAAGAGATTTAAGATCAAAAATCCCAACAATCTAACATAATTAAAATCACCCTCACATCATCTACAAAATAATTGGATAGAGATTAATTCCTAGGAAACTTAATCAACATCCCTAAGAATTACAACACTAATACAGTTGACATGCACCACCCCCATCTTGAGTTTAGATCCTAAAAAATACATAATGGCCTAATGAATAAGTTCTAAGCACATATTGTGCACCCATACTTCACCAATCTTCGCACCCTGGTTGAAAATTTAGGGTTGCCAATTCAAGGACATTGAATTGACCAAACAAGATCCCACAAGAAGAGCCTCATCCTTCTACTCATGTTCATTTGAGTGGACCCCATTTTTATCAGGCTCACCCTCTTCCTCCTCTTCAAACTCCAACACAAACTCCTTTAACTGATTCTTTTGACTCACCTGCAGATTTCTAACGGCAACATTCATTGGTATTGTTAACCATAAGTAGATCCGATATGACTTCCCAACCTGCTTCCACCACTATGGTTGAGACATAAATTTTTCTTCCTCATCCATGTTTGCAACATCACCAGAGGCACATCATTATGGTGACCCATCCGTCCCACTTGACCATCAGTCTTTATCTGGTACCTTCTCTGGTGCAGCTTCCAGTGCTTGGACCTCTCCCATGTCATATATTTCAAGAATTCCATATAGCACTTCCGTGATGAATGTTATTCAACCTATTCCTTCTCCTCTTCTGACACCTACAATTGAATAACTAGATGGCCCTTATGTTAGTGGACAAGGATATCTTCAACAACCTAAATCTCCTTATGTTGGGTGCCCTCCATCTGGTGTAGGGTGGGAACCTATACTTCGTATACCTCAAATTGGTAATCAGCCTAATTATAATCCTCCTTATCCTGGGATGGTTACCAATGTTTAGAAACCTACTTTGTTTGTCTAACATTAAAGCCCTATTTTCATCTATCACAGAGGATGTATCTAAAGGTGGGGTTATGACTGAAGAGAAATGGATTGCTCGTGCCTAGTATTTGGACCTCATCTATACCTAATTTGGCATGCTCTGTGAGAAGATACCAGATACCTTGATACCTTCGAACATTGTTCCTCTAACTCCTGGTAAAGAATCTCATGGTGTGATGGCATCATTGGTTCTACCAGTTCCCAGACAATGAGTAAACCATCTAGTGTTTCTATGACTGCATCTACCCAAAACCATTCATCCAATCCTCCTGTAGATTTTTATTCTGCGATTAATGCTCTTTCATTCGATAGAGGAAAATTTCAACAACAACCAGGAAGTAAGTAGAAAGAAAAAGGCACAAATAAGAAATATTCCTCACCATAGGATAAGAAAACAAATTAGTCCTCTAATGAGAAATGAAAGCCTCACTACCCATTCTTGATTTGCAATGAGGAGCACTTTCCTTGTGACTGTCCTCGCCATGCGGAAGTGAACCAGTTTCTGAAACCCTCCACTTCTCCCATTGTGTTGACCAATCCATTTCCCAATAAGGAGACCGACATTGTTGTTCGAGACCCTTCTTCCTCTATCACAGTTTTGATGCTTTCCTCCACAAAGCCTAAATCTGATGTGACGGTGGCTACTTTGAACAAGGTCTATGGTAATATGAATCCTCTGGATATTCAGGCTACTGATCAACATATGAGTTTTGCATCACCTTCATATGATCCCACTCCACCCATGATTCCTACGAAATTAACTATTATGCCTTTGAAGGGTGTTATTCATAAATCTACTTTTAACCCTCATGCGAGGGCTTCTTAAAATTATAACATATTTGAAACTTGGCTAAGTCTCCATTAGCCATGTCGACCCTCAAGGTGTTGCAAAATTGTCCCACCAAAAACAAGGCTTTGCTTTCAACTATCGAATGTGTGGATCCTTTAGATTCCCATTTAGTTGTTTTCAGTCATAAAAACTATAATTCTCACCTTCTAGCTCAATTGGCCTTTATCATCCAGGTTATCATCCATGGTAAGAACATTAATTGTTCTATTGTGGATGAGCGAGCCTCGATTGTATCATGTATATGTTTTGCTGGAAAGCGATTGGTTCTCCTCAATTGAGTTAGTAACCCAATGCATTGAAAGATTTTGATGGGAGAACATATAAACCTTGTGGTATTATGAACTCCTTGCACGTAGAATTAGGTGGAAAAACTATATCCATATAAGTTGAATTCATTGATGTACCTCTTGATTATAATATTCTAATGGGTTGCACATGGGTTAATGCCATGGATGTTGTTGTTTCGACCTATTTTTGTATGATCAACTTTCCTCATAAGGGTCGAAGTGTGGCCATTGACTAACTCACCTTATTCACCTCTGATTCGCATGTTACGAGAAGTGTCTCGATTGTAGGGGAAACTCTACGCTCTGATCAGCATTTCAGGGTTGGACGGTTGAAGGATTCCTCACTCATGGGAACCTTTTCGCTCTATCTTCCTCCACTTCCTAACATCTCATCATCGGTTGCTTATATTAGTATGATATCATCTTCTACTATCTTCATTTATTTGGATTGTGTGGCTTATTCATTATCTTCGATCATGTTAGAGCCTAGATTTACCTCACGCTGAAAAGGTAAGATTCTAGGTCCACATCAAACCACACTCATCCTTGTAGCTAGCCCTACGAGGACAGGAGAGAGCTCTCTCCAGGTCAATCTCAGCAAAAGATAATCAGATGGGGATTGAGATGACTGATTTAACAACTAATCTTAGGCTAGATAGGAAGTGCAAGGATTTTATTTGGTTTTATGGGGATTTTGAGTTGGAAAATGGGAAAGGCAAATTTGGGTCCGGGGATGAGGCCTAGTTTTTTGCAAAGTTCTGTTGGGGCAAGGAAGGAAATTGTTTTTATGCTTTAGATTGAATGAATGGAAGGATCAGACTGGTGAGGAGCTAAGGAGTGCAAGAGAGTCTCAAGATTCCTCCTCAAACAGATGAAAACATGTAAAATTAAACAAAATTTCAAGGCAAAGCATATCATTCCAATGGATTCTACCTTAATCGCTCATTTGTTTAATTTCAGAAGAAAAGAGAAGGGAAAATGATACACATAAACAAAGTGAACTTACAATTACATAGAGAAAAACATCATCAAAACATAATGCCACATGGATCCCAACAAGTGCTGCAAAACCCTGGCCTTTCTTTAGCCAAAAATGCAGAGATAGAATGTACATTGATGTGCCAGGCAATCCCAAGTGTCCAACCATGAAAATGACTTAAAAATTACTTAATATAGACAAGATAAACCCATTCCCTTGCCTCTAGGGGTCGAGCTCATCATTCTAGGAGCTGTTTGAACCAATTCTAAAAAAGAAACTGAAATCTAGGCAATCAAACAACTTGCCTCTATATGCTAGGAAACTGATTCATTCATTTAATTTTCACTTTTTAGTGAATGAATCCTCTAGAAAAAGTAAAAATGTCCCAATATTACATTATGGTAATCAAATTACATCATGGTAGATCAATAGTTACATAAAAAAGTAAAACTAGTCAAAACTGGGTGAATTTCTGAGCTGAAGAGTGAAAATGAGGCCAAATTTCTCTATGCGTTGCGCTCAAATTCTCTATGTGTTGTGCCACTTTGGAGCTGATTTTGAGGCACTTCTTGAAGTCCAAATTGAGCTCATGATAGTTCGTTGGAAATCATTTCCTATCTACTTTCCAACCCAAGTGAAATTTCTGGATTTGGATATCATTTGACCCTCCCAAACTTCAATCTCCCAAGACTGCTTCCTGTGTGTCAAAATAGGGGCAGTGAGGTAATTGTTTGAGTGTTTTTGACCTCTTTGAGGACCCAAAACTTGCCCAAATTTCTTGGCCATGGAAAAGAAACCATAATTTTTCATGAAAAATCCAGAATGAAAAGTTTTTTGGATTTGGAGCTCTCTAGCAAAAGAGAGCGCCATGTGGCACGACGCATAGGGAGGAAAACCCTGTGTTAACAATTTCTGTGCATAGCACCTTTTTTCAGACCCATTCTGAGGGCCTTCCCAGTGTCCACATTGTGTGCAGTATAGCTTGGTGGAAAGGTATTTGAGTTTTCTTTCCAACCCAACTAGAATTATTAAATTTGGAGTTCATTTTCCATATAAAAAATCAAATCTCCCAATACTAGTAAAAATGTGCCAAATGAGGCTGCCTCAAGGAAGAGTGCTGTTGCAGTCAACGTTTTAAGGTGTTACTGAACTCCAAATCAAGCTCATGATAGCTCATTGGAAATATATTTGTGTCTAGTTATAATTTGACTCATCAAAAAAGTCATTTGGCCAACCAAGTTAGGAGAAAACTTGATTTTCCCAAGGTCACTCCAGAGGTGCATCAATTCTCTCGAGGCAACTGTATTTTTGATATTTATCTAAAACCATGACACGTGTAAAAAGGGAAGGAGTTTTTTCTTACTTGGTATATTTTTGTAAAAATCCTCTCTCAATTTTTCCAAATTCATCTTTCCTTTCTTAGAAGCATGATTTGAGTAAAACCTACCCCGATGTGTGGAACAGGGGATTTGTCGAATGAAGCGAAATGAAGCGGACAAGGGGCTTCTAAATTCTTGAGAAAATTTTGGGAAGTAGGGAGGGATGTTAGGAAGTATGGGAAAGAGGAATGTGAAAGATTGAGTGAGGGGAAGGGGTCCAAAAGGGCTAAACATAGGCCCAACCTAGAAAATTGTCAAGTTGTAGCAAGAAACTAGGGTTTGTGCAAAAATGAGGAATTTGAGGGATCTTAGTGATGGGAAGTGTTTAATAAAATACATTAAGGATAGGGGAAGGTGTATGAACATCAGGATACAAGTTTTTCTGATGATTTGACCATCCAAGAAAAATTGCCTTCAAAACCCTAGGAGAGGGAAATGACCTTACCTAGGCGCAATTGAAGCATGAACAAGGCATAAAATGACCTAGTGGAACTTGGCATGATGATGAAAACCCTCTGAAGGATGGTACACTCTATCGAATGATGACATGAAGCTCTTGGGACAACCATTAGGGTTTGGGAATTTTAAGTATGAGACTAGGGTTTGGTGCATTTGGGATTTTGGGAAAGGGAACTTAGGACAAGGGATTAGTGATTTAAGGGGGTAGTGGAACTTAAAGAATAAGGGAATCAATGAAAAAGGGATAAGGGAGTAAACTTGGTGGAAAAATAGTCATCAAAACCTTAGCAACAATTTTTGTTGGAGGAACTTGAAATGATAGGGTTCAACTTCTTTAAGCAATCACCATGAAACAAGCATCATGAAGTAAGCACCCAACTTGGATAGAAAATGATAATGGGGGCTCTACCTAAAACATCCGTGCATTTTTTGGTGATTTGAGCGATTTGGGCAAGTTCTAGTAATTTTTGAACCCTCTGTTTGTATGCGCTGTGCGACTAGCCCAATGCGCCACGCCTGTGTAATTTTACACTGCGGAAAATGGCCCTATGTGCCGCGCGCACCAAAATTTAAACACATTTTGCCTTCAATTTGATTGTTTTGCCCCTCCACATTTCTATTTTGGCTCCTTTATGTATTTATTATGAAAATGAACTTCTTGGAACAAAAAAATGATATATATCCCAAGGATTTAACTCTTGATTTCAAAAACCAATTTGTCATGTTGCAAACTTTGAAACTTCACTTTGAAACTTAGTTTTTCTTATTTGTTGCTCTTGGACTGAATGGTTTGATTTTTGCTTGTCTTGCAGGGATGAATGGCCTGGAACTTTGCAAAGGAATACAGTTGTGCCTGAAGATTTTTGACAACTGAAAAACCTTGAAAATATACATGGCAATTTATTACAAAGAACAAAATGATGATTTTCTTCAAAATAGAGTTTTGAAGAAAAGTCATGATCAAAGATTGCGATGAAAACTTATTATGAAACCTCCCTCATGCATCTTCTGGCATTATTGGACACTTTAAAAAAAAAAAAACCCTAGACCTAATGATTGAAATAACTCTTTGCTGACCAAAAAACCATCCATGACTATGAATGACTGTAAAATTGATTTTGATGAACTTTGATGATCAGACACGTACCACTAGATACATGACATGAGGGAAATTGAAACACAAGAACCATCCATCAGAAAATCGATTCTTCTAAATGGAATGCAACTAACGAGATGAATGAGACACCTAAAAATGAAACGCAACAAAGAGTTTTTGATCTCTGATGGAGTTATGACTATATCGACTCTAACATTGGATCCAATGGGGATGGTAGCTCCTTGGAGGTGCCAAGAACTACAGATCTTTGGGAGACCAAACAGTGCCTTTATCCATTGGGCAATGGAGTCGATGACTTGACAAAACCACACAAGATTTGTTAACTCATTTTGACTGAAAATTTGACTCAAACTAAAATTGACAACCATAATAAAACCAAACATGACTAAAACATAACTCAGAAACCTACTCTAAGTGTTCTTTTCATCACTCGATCAAGTGAAATGGAACAACCAATGCAACCATGTAATCATCCTGGCTTCTATTTGAATTCTCCGCAAGTGCTCGCTTAGGAACAACAAGAGAAAACTACTGAACAACTCCCATGGAAAGTCAGAATCAAGTTGACTGTTGATAAACTTGCAAAGCATGAATTGACTAGATTACTTTAAGAATATTGTGAAAGGATCTTCATAAACATCGCTATTGATTTCCACATTACTGCCTTGGTCCAAGTAATCTTCATAGTTGGATATTAAACTTTTCCTCACATATGCACTGTCTTTCTCTGATGATTGCAGCAAGCTGTCAAAAGGATCCTGAATTTCGTGAATAACCAAACTCTGTTGCTGATTCCAAATAGAACAAAAATATCCTTTATGAATCTCCTCATATGACTGCAAACTTTGATCTGAGCTTTGTAATGAAAAATCTGTTAAACAAGAAAATGAAGGTGACCTTTGAATCAAATTATTATCAACATTCTCTTCTATCACATGGTTAGCTAATGGAGAAGAACTTTTACAGCAAACATAATCTAACACACAAGCAATAGGATCATCAAAAACTTGAGAAGACTGCTGCGATGTATCTATTGAAACTGTATGGCATCCTACTGGCTCATCATTTTTTTCTTTAGAGATATTACGAAGATTCTGTTTTATAAACTGAAATGTTTCGAAACAAAAGGGTACATAATCCTCTTGCATCATTAAATCATGTATTTTAGCTGCCACACCTTCATCTATAATCTAACCTTCATCCTCAACATTAAAACTAAGAGATTGTTGATTTCCTACACGTTGCTCATTCAAAGATTTACTTTGTAATTTACCCTTCAAAAACTGAAATGATTCAAAACAGAAAGGTAGGGAATCTTCTTGTATCATTTGAGCATATGTGCCAGCTTCCATGTCTTCATGTACAACTTAACAATCAATAGCATTTGGGAGCTGGAAATCTAAGTATGAGAAATCTTGACCAAGGTTTTCATTGCTCTCAAGATGGTCCAGATCAAGACTTGTGGACAATTGATTTCTGATGGCATGAATGTTGTCTCCGATGAACTGAAACAAAGAAAAACAAAAAGGCAAAGACCCTTCACTTACTTCACAACTTTTTGCACTTTCCTCGTCATTGTCATTGCTGATACGCATCGGTTGATCACTGTACTCAAGCTGCTAAAAGTGAACTTCTTCGTCCCACAAACTAGCTATTTATTCGTCTGCAATATTAGCTTCTGTTTGGAGAACATAATCATCATCATACTGATCAAACTGAGGCAAATAATCAGTATAAAAGATATCATCAAGCATACATGTCATATCAACAGATCTCTCTTGTCTAATATGATTAATAAAACAATCATTATCACATCTATGACAACTGGGATAAGAATGCAAATGTTTTGGAGCAACCATTTGTTCTTCTTCAACCAGCGAGCAATGGGCTTGAACATTATACTTGTTCCTTGTGGTGAACCTTTGCATTATCTCTTCCATTGCACTTACCAAAATGTCAAGCTTTACCTCTAGAGATGTCGATTCCTTCGGATCTATGTTTTTCATCTCTTCTTCCTTCAACTTTGCCCTTCGGATCAACAAATGAGCCTCTACATCTACTACATTGTTCTGCATCTCTTCAAGTGTTGCAACATTTCTTTATCTCAGCTGAAACTCCATTTCCGGATCAAAGGCACCCGGGTAGTGCAAGAGAATGGATCCAGGAGGAGGTCTTAAATTAACAGGCATCGAATAATAAACTTGGTTAAATCTAGCAGAAAATTATTGTACTATCTCCCCTAGTTGTATTTTCAGCTGGTTATACTCTTCTATAATCAAGAAAAGGTTCTGTCTGACCACCCACCTATCGAGGAAAACTTTGATGAACTGTTGGAAATCTGAGATGCTTACATCAAGCAGGGTTTTGAACCAACTCTTGACTTTTCCTTGCAAAGAAAGAGCAAAAAGCCTAATACTAACATCTTCTTCATCAACTTCAAAAAGGTAAAGAAAAGACTCAAAATTAAATACATGTCTCTCAACAGTGATGTTGTCGTGTTCACCATTTAATCTTGGTAGATATAGATCATGATTTTTAGGGAAAGCATGGGATATAGGAGGTAAAATCAGAGGTGTCAAACTGGAATTTTATAAGGTAAAGGGGTATGTACAGAAGCTACAAAATCAGTCTTGGTCTCTTGAGACTCATCAATTTGAAGACAGTCATTACAAGAGTCGGAAGAAAGGTCTTGGTCAAGCTCAAAGGCATGAAAATCTTTGGTGTTTATAATCTTCAAAGGGAAGGAATCAAATGCAGGCCGAGGATCTCCTCTCAAACATAGTATACTATGTAAAGCCTTCTTGACATTCTCAGGAAAAGAGAATAAATAGTTTACAACAAAGAATAAAATGTCTTGGATGAAATTCCAAATTGAATACCTGATCTGTCCATATTGTCCTTTCATGTTTTTGCTAGCCGAGTGCATCCTCCAATGAAGTCCTTGAATCTGATCTCGAAACTGATTTGGAATCGCTGGGTGAATGATTTCAGCCTTGCTGTGTCTGATCGTTGTCCACCATCAACAATCAGATCTGAACTTGATACATGTTACTGGGGCAATTTGCAGGTTGGATATTTTGTTTATAAGACTAGACTGGAGATTGACTGAAGTAGCTTTTATCTACTTGCGCTAATGCAAAGCAAAAGCGTTTCGAAGGCTACCTGGCTAATCTTCAAACTCCTTCTATAGTTCATAAAATGAAGACTACCAAAAAAAAACCAATTTCGTCCCTAGTATGGTCGCCACTATGTGAGAGCCTAGATTTATCTCAGGCTAAAAAGGTAAGATTCTAGGTCCACATCAAACCACGCTCAACCTCATATCTAGCCCTACGAGGACAAGAGAGGGCTCTCTCCGGGTCAATCTTAGCAAAAGATAATTAGATGGGGCTTGAGATGACTGATTTAACAACTAATCTTAGGCTAGATATGAAGTGCAAGGATTTGATTTGATTTTATGGGGGTTTTGAGTTGGAAAATGGGAAAGGCAAATTTGAGTCCGGGGATGAGGCCTAGTTTTTTGAAGAGTTCTGATTGGGGCAAGGAAGGCAATTGTTTTGATTCTTTAGATTTAATGAATGGAAGTATCAAACTGGTGAGGAGCTAAGGAGGGAAAGAGAGTCTCAAGAGTCCTCCTCAAACAAATGAAAACATGTAAAATTAAACAAAATTTCAAGGCAGCGCATAGCATTCCAATGGATTCTACCTTACTCACTCATTTGTTTAATTTCAGAAGAAAAGAGAAGGGAAAATGATACACATAAACATCAGTGAACTTACAATTACATAGAGAAAACCATCATCAAAACACAAATCCACATTGATCCCAACAAGTGTTGCGAAACCCTGGTCTTTCTTTAGCCAAAAATGCAAAGATAGAATG
This sequence comes from Pinus taeda, assembly GCA_000404065.3. Lineage (NCBI taxonomy): Eukaryota > Viridiplantae > Streptophyta > Pinopsida > Pinales > Pinaceae > Pinus > Pinus taeda. The sequence continues at coordinate 84,276 of APFE030869832.1, read as the reverse complement.
TACAATGATGTGCCAAGCAATCCCAAGTGTCCAACCAATCCCAAGTGTCCAACCATGAAAATGACTTAGAAATCACATAATATAGAAAATCCAAACCCATTCCCTTGTCTCTACAGGTTGAGCTCATCATTCTAGGAGCTGTTTGAACCAATTCTAAACAAGGAACTGAAATCTAGGCAATCAAACAACTTGCCTCTATATGCTAGGAAACTGATTCATTCATTTAATTTTCACTTTTTAGTGAATGAATCCTCTAAAACAATTAAAAATGTCCCAATATTACATCATGGTCATAAAATTACATCATGGTAGATCAATAGTTACATCAAAAAGTAAAACTAGTCAAAACTGGGTGAATTTCTGAGCTGAAGAGTGAAAAAGAGGCCAAATTTCTCTATGCGTCGTGCCCAATTCTCCATGCATCATGCCAATTTGGAGCTGACTTTGAGGAACTTTCCGAAGTCCAAATTGAGATCATGATAGCGCGTTGGAAAGCCTCGACTGTCTGCTTTCCAACCCAAGTGAAATTTCTGGATTTGGATGTCATTTTCCCCTCTAAAACTTAAATCTCCCAAGACTGCTTCTTGTGTGTCAAAATAGGGGCAGTGAGGTAATTGTTTGAGTGTTTTTGACCTTTTTGAGGACCCGGAACTTGCCCAAATTTCTTGGCCATGGAAAATAAACCATAATTTTTCATGAAAAATCCAGAAATGAAAAGTATTTTGTATTTGGAGCTCTCTAGCAAAAACGAGCGCCACGTGGCGCAGCGCATAGGGAGGAAAACCATGTGTTAAAAATTTCTGTGCATAGCACCTATTTTCAGACCTGTTTTGAGGGCCTTCCTAGTGTCCCAATTGGGCACGAGATAGCTTGTTGGAAAAGTACTTGAATCTAATTTCCAACCCAACTAGATTTGTTTAATTTGGAGTTAATTTTCCCTATTGAAAATCAAATCTTCCAAGACTAGTCAAAATGTGCCAAATGAGGCTGCCTCAAGGCAGACTGCTGTTGTAGTCAACTTTTGAAGGTGTTCCTCAACTTCAAATTGAGTGCATGATAGCTCATTGGAAATATATTTGTGTATAGTTATCATTTGACTCATCAAGCAAGTCATTTTACCTACCAAGCTAGGAGAAAACTTGATTTTCCCAAGGTCACTTTAGAGGTGCATCAATTCTCTCAAGGCAATTGTATTTTTAACATTTCTCTAAAACCATGACACCTGTTTAAAAAGTGAAGGAGGTTTTTCTTATTTGGTCTATTTTGGAAAAACACCTCTCTCAGTGTTTCCAAATTCATCTTTCCTTGCTCAGAAGCATTGTTTGAGTAAAACATACCCCGATGTGTAGAACAGGGGATTTGTCGAAATGAAGCGAAATGAAGGGGACAAGGGGCTTCTAAATTCTTGAGAAAATTTTGAGAAGTAGGGAGGGATGTTAGGAAGTAGGGGAAAGAGGAATGTCAAAGTTTGAGTGAGGGGAAGGGGTTGAAAAGGGCTAAACACAGGCCCAACCTAGGAAATTGTCAAGTTGTAGCAAGAAACTAGGGGTTGTGCAAAAATGAGGAATTTGAGGGATCTCAGTGATGGGAAGTGTTTAATAAAGTACATTAAGGATAGGGGAAGGTGTATGAACATTAGGATACAAGTTTTGCTGATGATTTGACCATCCAAGAGAAATTGCCTTCAAAACCCTAGGAGAGGGAAATGACCTTACCTAGGCGCAATTGAAGCATGAACAAGGCATAAAATGACCTAGTGGAACTTGGCATGATGATGACAACCCTCTGAATGATGGTACACTCTTTCAAATGATGGCATGAAGCTCTTAGGACAGCCATTAGGGTTTGGGAATTTTAAGTATGAGACTAGGGTTTGGTGCATTTGGGATTTTGGGAAAGGCAACATAGGACAAGGGATTAGTGATTTAAGGGGGTAGTGGAACTTAAGGAATAAGGGAATCAATGAAAAAGGGATAATGGAGTAAACTTGGTGGCAAAATAGTCATCAAAACCCTAGGCTGCAATTTTTGTTGGAGGAACTTGAAATGATAGGGTTCAACTTCTTTAAGCAATCACCATGAAACAAGCATCATGAAGTAAGCACCCAACTTGGATAGAAAATGATAATGGGGGCTGTACCTGACAAATTCGTGCATTTTTGGGTGATTTGAGTGATTTGGGCATGTTCTAGCAATTTTTGAACCCTCTGTTTGTATGCACCACGCGGCCAACCCAATGCGCCGCGCCTGTGTAATTTTACACTGCGGAAAATGGCCCTATGCGCCGCGCGCGCCTAGTGCGTCGCACCACTTAGCCAACGCGTTGTGCACCAAAATTTACACACATTTTGCCTTCAGTTTGATTACGTTGCTCCTCCACGTTTTCATTTTGGCTCTTTGATGTATTTAGTATGCAAATGAACTTCTTGGAACACAAAAATGATATATATGCCAAGGATTTAACTCTTGATTTCAAAAACCAATTTCTCATGTTGCAAACTTTGACACTTCACTTTGAAACTCTGTTTTGCTTCTTTGTTGCTCTTGGACTGAATGGTTTGATTTCGCTTGTCTTGCAGGGATGAATGGCCTGGAACTTTGCAAAGGACCAGAGCTGCGCCTGAAGATTTTTGACAACTGAAAAACCTTGAAAATATACATGGAAATTTATTGCAAAGAACAAAATGACAATTTTCTTCAAAATAGAGTTTTGAAGAAAAGTGATGATCAAATATTGCAATGATGAAATTTTCGATGAAAACTTCTTATGAAACCTCCCTCATGCATCTTTTGGCATTATTTGACACTTTAAAAAAAACAAAACCCTAGAACTAATGACTGAAATGACTCTTTGCTGACCAAAAAACCATCCATGACTATGAATGACTGTAAATATGATTGTAAAATTGATTTTGATGAACTTTGATGATCAGACACGAACCAACAGATACATGACATGAGGGAAACTTAAACACAAGAACCATCCATCAGAAAATCGATGCTTCTAATGGAACGCAACTAACCGAATGAATGAGACACCTAAAAATGAAATGCAACAAAGAGTTTTTGATCTCTGACGGAGGAATGACTATACCGACTCTAACGGATCAATTGGGTCGAGCAATCATTGGGTTATGACACATCTTATGATCTTTTCTCTCATACATTCTCTACATATAAGAGGATGATGGAGACCATGATGCCAAACAATGCACCATGGGATGATCATCACCATCGTTCCTACTTACTAGATTCCATTGAGGATAATCTTAGTGATGTACATCTACCAAATATCATCGAGTCTTTTACGAATTCCATTTCTATTCATGAAGTTAATTCCAAAAAGAATCTTTTGAATATCAAAGAGACTATACCTCTTGATATCTTTGTTAAATCGGGTATTATAAAAAATATACACATTAGTGCATCTTGTTCTCCATCTGAAATTAAGACCTATAAAGCCCTATTTCAAGAGTTTCGAGATGTATTTTCTTGGACCTGTGAGGAAATGGCAGGTATCAACCCAAATCTAGTGGTGCATGATATTAAAACATATCCTTATGCAAAACTAGTCTAATAGTGCTTCTGTCCAATCCATCCCAAGAAGGCTGAAATGATTAAGAGTGAATTTGAAAAACTCCTTCATGCTGGTTTTATCTACCCCATTTGTTTGACTGGTTGGGTTTCAAATATTTTCCTTGTGAAGACGAAATAGGGGAAAATCCATGTATGCATCAATTATTGGGATGAAATCATGTTTCTCCAAAGAAAAATTACCCGCCCTCATTCATCGGCGATATTGCTGATGAATTTTTCAATTACAAAATATATTCATTCATGGATGGCTTCTCTGGATACAATCAAATCATCATTCTCCCAATGGATCGACCTAAAACCACACTTATTTGTCCCTAGGGTGCATTTTCCTACGAGAAACTCCCTTTTGGTTTAAAGAATGTTGGGGCCACATTTCAATGGGAATTGGATTACATTTTTCATGAAATTAAACACATCATGCAACCTTATTTGGACGATATCCCTGCTCCTTCTATATATCGGGGTGACCATCTGATGCATCTGAGGGTCATTTTCTTACGATGTAGACACTATAATATTCGACTAAATTCACACAAATGTTTGTTCTGCGTTAGTTTTGGTCAAATTACTGGTTTTTTTATTTCAAAACATCAAATTCGTATTGATCCTCTGAAAGTACATGCAATCATTGATCTGCATGCACCTTCTCTTGTTCAGCTTCAACGATTCCAATGGAAGTTAACTTCATGTGAACGTTCGTCCCTAATTAGTTAAGTTGACCAAAGGATTCACTCACCTTCTTAAGAAAGGGGTTCCCTTCCATTAGGACAATGATGCTCAAATGAGATTTGCTGCCCTAAAATATGTACTAGTTCAGGCATCTCTCTTATATCCCCGTGATTACCAGCATGACTATTTCCTGTATGTCGTTGCTACCATTTCTATTGCAACAATGGTATTGTTACAAGAAGATGAGGTACATGTTGATAAATCTAAGGCAACAAAGATTAGGAGATTTCTCTTAATTAGTAATTGCTTGTGAGTGCCTTTTACATCATTAGATTAGGATCTTCTGGTTGCATGTTCTTCTTCATCAAACAACTACCAATGCATGAACATAAATAAACAAGAGACACATAATTTCAGCTATTAGCGAGGGCCAAAACCTCTCATTTTTTGAGAGGAAAACCCACACAAATTATTCTTATAGAGATTTCAATTGACGAATACCAAGACCAAGACCAAGACCCTTAGCTTATTAGTCACTCCAAGACCAAGACACTAGTTCTCTTGATTGTCTTCTGCTCTTTTCTTCTTCTTGACTTCTCTTATGCTTCAACCTTCTTAGCACCAAGACATAGTTACCATCTAGACCTCGTCAGTGACATGTCACAAAAATATTATTTCTATGATGACATTGCGTCCTTATCGAGTCCTTCATACTATGATAGTACTGATCCTTTCTCATGTGAAGGCATCGAAAAAAGGTTACAATGAGAGCTCCAAAACGAATTGTGAATAGACTAAGATCATCACCTATACTAAGATAGTCACCAAACTATGATACCAACAAACTATGGTGGCACCAATACATATCATTGCAATGTCACCAAAATATTTTTCACTGCATTCTAGGTTCCTATACCAAAATACTTGTCACTACAATCTATCTCAACATGACTCTTTACTTGTCCTTGTAATATCCATCTAAATCTCGGAGGTAAACCCTAACACTTTGACTGTGAGACAACACCAAATCTATCTTTCCAATCCTGTACCCTTATCAAGCTCCTTCATAAAAATTATTTGTGCAATCTATCAGAACTTGTTACTGTAACTATCCATCCGAATTCAGAGAGATATCCAAACTATTTTTTGTGGAAAAGTGAAGAAGCTACACTCATATATATAGTGGTCTTCCCATGAATATAAGCCGACATGACCTCACTGAAGGTAAGTGTCTCTAATTATGTGAGCCAACATGTGTCATCTACTTCATCTTGAGGCTCACTTGAAGAGGAGAACTAGTGCTTGTCTTTGGTGGGCTTCATGACAATTCTAAAGACTCATATGCATTCGTTTCATACATGAAATTGAATCTTTAATGACAAATCGTAAAGAATCTCAATGGTGTCCAATAAAAATATCTTTCTCGTGAAACCCATGAAGCAAGCATTACAATAATAATTTTATCATTTACAAAAATCACAATTACATGCCATTATGAAGACTGAACCTAGTTACACTTTTCAACACTACCTCTTAACTAGGGAGGTATTCGTAATGGTACTTGCTCATTCTCAAGCTAAATAATTTCTCATAAGCAGAATCATATTGGTAACCAATTTGTATAGCATCATATCAACCATCATTGTCACATAACAAGGCCTTGACTAACATCTCTATCTCTCCACAAGATCCGAGCTTAATGCTAGTGAGACCAATGATTTATAGACACTCTCATCATTGTCTCTCCTAGAACATACCCGACCTGGGTTCTCAGGGTGTATTCCATGAGAACTATTCTTATCTTGGATTCCCAATCCTAAGAAAATCAGTTCTCTATGAATACTCTTATCTTGGATGCCCTATCTCATCCTCAAAGACTATCAAATGCCAGATGATTACCCAATCCTCCATTTTGTCTTCCCACGTGAAGATAAGAATGATTTGTCTATCTCTCCCTCTTAATTAGGGAGGACATATCTATTCCAATAAAGGAATGTACTCATTCCTACAGAAAGAATGTACCTAAGCTCCCTCTTACCTTAGGAATTTCCAAGTTTCTTCCAAGTATGAAACTTTTTTCCAGGCTCCCTAATGCAGGGTAAATATTTATAAAGATCTATCCTACTTCTGCACCCTTTTCCTACATTCAGAAGTCTGCTACAACCTCCTATGCATCCTTCTTTCTTCGCTCAGAGAACTATACACACTCCAACACAAGCCATAACAATGATATTATTGACCACATCTCCTCGGCTACATCGAAATTGATCAGTGGAACCATGGCATAACTGATCTTGACTACCAATCCATTCAAATTGGGGTCTTACCTAAGATCTACAACACAATCCATCCATCATTGACTACAAAACAACTGATTCTCTCTAGAAATCAATCTTGAGGTCTCCAAATAATGCCAACAACCTCCGTCAATACCCTATGGGTCTGAAATCTCTAACCCTCTCACCACGAACCATCCACACCTACGATCAGACTACAAATAAATTAGCATATCCACAGAGAAATCTACTAACCAAGAGGGTTTCTCCATATTGAAGAAAACAACACATAACCTCACATTGACTGCTCCTCAAATTCCATAGATCTCACACAGAATTCACGCCTATGCATTTACCGAATACTATCTTGAGCAACTTGAATTTATTCAATGCAAGATCTTCCTCCAAAAATGGTTTCTTCTTTCCAAACCAGTTGCTCTTCCAAGTGAGAAGTTTCAATGGCAGGGTCAGATGCCAAGTCTTCGCCCTGTGTTGGCTATAAGCCACACAAAATTATTCTCAAAATTGTAATGCATAGTTAAAGCTATACCCATTCATCACTAACATTTCACTTATCATTGTAATTGATGGACAACCACATGCATAGACTGAAAATCAAATGAAAAGAAATCTCTTCCTAAAGTTAATTAATAACAAAATATTTTGTAAAGACTCACCTCTTGCTTGGCCTTTTCTCACACTCTCCCTTACTCAACCATCAATGCTCAGGTTTGGATTATTTCCATACAAAGGCAATAAAAAAATAGTGAAATCCATTAATTAATATTTCTGTACATATATCCTTAATTGAAATTTCATTCATCTCCTTTGGCCAGATATAAATTGAATTGGCCACTTCATTCTGCCCCCTCTAGACCTCTTTCTTGTTGATCTCATCTACTTATTTTTCTACTACCAATCTAAGCTTATCCAGCTCTCACAACCAACTCCTACAAACTTGTAATTAGTTCCTAGACTAATGAAACAAATTATATTTTAATAAAGCTACCCTTATGTCTAACTTATGACTCATTCAACTACTAACGAGAAAGCAACAACTACTCTTTCGAGTCATCCGATTTCTTCAGGGATATCATTAAATGACACCTAACAACTAAATAGATTCCCTATCTATGCTTGTTAAGAAATAAACATTGTTTTACATGAAATTTTACAATGGCCCCTTCTTGGGCTGGCGTTTATACCTTTACATCTCATTAGATACTTCGAGCTTGATCTTTAAGAGCCAAGGCTCCTACATCAAACTCCCAAAGTTGAAAACATTCATGATCTCCTCATCATGTGATTTCATATGCTGACGAAAACCTCCAAGGTCCCAAACTTTTGTTTATTGTTGTCCATAAGCTTCACTGACTTCATCTCTCTTTGGCTGTAACCTTTGAGGCTTCCACACCATATGTTGTCATGCTCCACTCTCTTTACCTTCATCATTATTCACCCTCCATTCAACTTTACATTGGATTACTTGCTTGGGTCTGCTGTAGCTTTTCGTAGCTACTCACATCAAATATGATAGTTCACTTATGGCCTCTTGCAGTTCAATCCTCTGCTGATAACAAATCTTGCATTTATGATTCTGCGATTGTATCTCACTACATGTTGTCCATTCATATTCAAATTGTTGATTACTTTCTTCAGCTTTTTCTACTTCAGCTTCTGATATTACTGTTGAGATTTCTCCAAATACTGTTGTAGATATTACTGCCACCCAAAATTCCTAAATATCCTTGAAGATATCTCCCTCTACAATATCTAATTTATGCTCCTTGTCTACAAATTTACTTTTCAATGATTTAATGTTTTAGTTCCATGGGTTAAGTACTATCATGGAATCTTCCTTTTCCTCCTTCATTTCACTGTTCTCCTATGCCAAATATTTTTTATTCTTTACATCAATACCTTCATCACAACATGCAATAATACACCAATTATCAGAATTAAAAATATAAGGCCTCATTTCCTTTGCTTATTTGCCAACATCTCAATTTGATGTTCTGATTTTTCCTCTAACTCCTTTATCAGCACATCAGTATGCTGATTTAAATTCTCAAAAGAATTCACGAGATTGTCAACTAGTCTCTCCTCCACATCATCCGTTCCAAGGATGTCTCCTTGCTTTGGTTCACAATAGTGAACTTCTTCTTCTGCAACTTCCACTTGTTGCTTCATATCTTCAGATTTAGTGCATATCATCTTCATGACTGTATAATCATCCACCTTTTCCTCTTTGTTATCCAGTACATCATAATCAACCAATTCATTAAGCATAAATGTCTCACCATGTTTTCTTTGTTTTCCAACATTTTTGACAACTTATTTTCCACATTTGTCATCCATGACAACCTCTTCATTCTCATTCAGCTCTAATTTTATATTCTGGACACTTATTCTTTGGTTTTCTAGCCTTTTCTCCAAAAGAGTTAACTTATGCCACAAATCTGCTATCTCACTTGGAATTTCTCCCAAAAACTCTATACAATCCTCACTATCTTCTTCTTTCTCACAAATCCAAATTCTTGGTGACACTATTTATTCAATCTTCATCATAATAAAACTTTGATTCTCCATCTGTGTGACAACTTTAGATGTCTGTCCAACAGTCTTTCTTTGGCCACTCAAGAAAGCCAATTCCTTTGTCCTTACCAATAATAGGTTCCTCATCGTAAGACATAACTATCTCATCTCCATTGAAGATACTTCCTTCACTAAACAAGGAATTTATGAACTCCTTTTGCTGCCATAACTCATGTTTATCTTCATCTAAAAGACAATCATCATCATACTTTGCCTGGCAACTTTTAGCCTCACTCAAGATAGTTCCAAAGGATGGTTTGTCTTCTCCAATACCTGCAATCACACATAACTTGTCAGTTTTAAAACCACAAGACCTCATGATCCCATTTGATGATTTAATCATCAGGTCCTCCTACCATTCTAAGTCCTCTACATGACGTAGAAAATCTTCAATGGTCTTCTTCTCACCCTCTTCAATCCCTCCACTTGGTTGCTTGATATCCTTCTCCACTTCTTCTTGCTTTTTGCCATCATCATAAGCCAAACTCTCTTTTCTCTTGCCCCTTACAATATGCTAAAATGTAACACTTTTCCCCAACTGTTTATGGAAATTTTTATGAGACCTAGCTATCCCATATTCTTTCATAACAGAATTTAGATTCTGCCTGTCTTCTTCCTCCTTGATGACAATCTCAGCAAATTGTCCTTCCTCACATGTTCCACTTATTCTGAGTAATTCTTCCTTTAGTTGAGCATTCATCATTTTCTCTTTCCTCCTCTGTAGCCTATGCCACCTTATCTTTCTTCTCATACGAAAACCACACCTCTGGTCTTTATCATTCCTCTGTAACAGTTCCATCAGTTTTCAAGATGGACTATTATCTCAGCCTTCTCTCTCTCATATTCTTCATCAATCATCTGCCTCCATATGCCATTTTCTTTGGCATATTCTGTCTTCATTTTGTGGCTGCTTCCTAAACCTCTGCTATGACTTTCAATAGTAATCTTCCTCCTCATCTTCATGATATTCTCACACTCACTATGAGCTGCACTAAGCCTCTGGAACAATAAGTCCTCCCTGCTTCCACTTACCTCACTAAGCTTTCCTCTAGACTTGGTATTTTCGCAAGCACTGGTTCTTTGTAAAGAACCTCTTGAGAATTTCTCTCCACTCCTTCTAGGCTCACGTGCACAACTCATCTACACTTGAGAACACAATTGTCCTCTTGTATTTCGATCACAACTGAAATACTAGGTTCTGGCCACACTCTCTCAGAAACACTTACTAGCTTTCATCATCACGGTTCTTAAGGTTTTGATCTTCATGCTGAGATGCTTCAATAATTATTGTTACTTACATATCAATGATATTTAAAACAAGACCATTCCAAGCATTCAAAATCTTGTTGTTGCCAAATTCCTATGGCCACTTTAAAATGTTTCTACTCAGCTTCCTTCTGAGAAGAGTCTTGTCCTCTCTGTTTAACCTTTAGTTGGATTCTTCAGGTTCACTGGCACTTTTTTTCCAGTATTTCATTCACTTTGATCTTTAGAATGCATATAACTTTCCTTGTCTGTTTGTTGCTATCAATATTTACTCTATATTTAACTTGCAAAACTCAAACCATAGTTAAATAAAAAAATATCTGTATGATTTCACAAGTAGTCTCCATCCACTCTTCACATTTGAGTGAATATCCATTTTTCTCAAGAAAAAAAACATCATTGTGATTTCTTTATGCTTCTGCAATCACTTCTTAAGAGTATCACTTACTCTCATCTTCTATCATGCCTTTTACTTATCAGATTGAAATATCTCTGTCAATTTTCTATAAAGCACATTTTATTTTATTGATCATCTCTTTTTTTTGCAATCACACTTGCATTTTGAACAATTCTACTTTAATTAAAAATAGTTTTAACCAAGCTCTGATACAAAATGATGCAGGGTAAATCTTTCTAAAGATCTATCCTGCATCTACACCATTTTCCTGCTTTTAGGAGTCTGCTACAACCTCCTTTGCATTATTCTTTCTCCACTGAGAGAACTATATGAAATCTAGCACAAACCATACCAGTGATATTATTAACCACATCTTGTCCTCTGCATCAAAATTTCTCAAAAAGAAGAGAAACCATGGCGGAAATGATCTCGGCTACCCATCCATTCAAATTGGAGTCCCGCCTTAGATCTGCAACACAATCCAGCCATCACTAACTACACAGTAACCGATTCTCTCCAAAAATTGATATCGAGGTCTTGGAATTATTCCAACAACCTCCTTCAATACCCTATGGGTCTGAAACTCTAACCCTCTAACCACGAACCATCCACACTTGCGAAGAGACTAAAAATAAATTTCCATATCCACAGAGAAATCTAGTGTCCGAGAGGATTTCTGCATATTGAAGAAAACACCACACAACCTCACATTGAATGATCCTCAAATTCCATAGATCTCACATAGAATTCACACCTCTACATTTACCGAATACTATCTTGAGAAACTTGAATTTCTTCAATGCAGGATCTTCCTCCAACAGTGGTTTCTTCTTTTCAAACTAGTCACTCTTCCAAGTGAGAAGTTTCAATGGTAGGGTCAGATGCCAATTCTCCGCCCTATGCTAGCTATAAGCCACAGAAAATTATTCTCAAAATTGTAGCGCATAGTAAAAGCTATACCCATTCATCAGTAACTTTTCACTTATCATTGTAATTGATGGAAAAACACACACATAGACTAAAAATCAAATGAAAAGCAATCTCTTCCTACAGTTAACTAATAACAAAATATTTTACAGAGACTCGCCTAATGCTTGGCCTTTTCTAACACTCTCCCTTACTCAGCCATCAACGCTTAGGTTTGTATTATTGCCATACAAAGGCAATAACAAGATAATGAAATCCATTAATTAATATTATGTACATATATCCTTAATTGAAATCTCATTCATCTCCTTTCGCCAGATATAAATTTATTTGGCCACTTCATTCTACCCCCACTAGAATTCTCTCTCATTGATCTCATCTCCTTCTGTTTCTACTGCTAATCTGAGCTTATCCAGCTCTCACAACCAACTCCTACAAACCTGTAATTAGTTCCTAGACTAATGGAACAACTTCTATTTTAATAAACCTGCCCTTATCTCTAACTTATGACTCATTTAACTACTAACTAGAAACAAAAACTATTCTTTCGAGCCATCCCATTTCTTCAGGGATATCATTAACTGGCACCTAACAACTAAATAGATTCCCTATCTACCCTTGCTAAGAAATAAACACTGTTTTACATGAAATTTTACAATGGCCCCTTCTTGGGCTAACGTCTAGACCTTTAGGTCTGACTAGATACTTCAAGCTTGATCTTTGAGAGCCAATGCTCCTGTGTCACTCGTTCTTAATTAGGGACCAAAAACTACTTCTCAGGTGGAGATGATCGGACAACCAACTTCTTGAAGAACTCCTCCTCATGATTTTATGAACTGTTTTTCATTATCTAGGAGTCTTCATGTTTGGGACTTTTACATAGGGAACTAACCATCCATCACTTTCATCTATGAGTCAGCCATGTCATCATCGAAAAGTAATCCATTAGTCTATATCTAGCCTTCCTTCATGTCATGCTACTTTATTCATGCCATGTTTAGTTAAGGATATTTCATCCTACTACATGTGCATCGGTGGTGGAAGACATCCATAGATCTTCCCTTGGCGACCTTGCATAAAACCATCCAAATATTTGTTCAAAAATAAAGGAATGAACATTAAAATCAACATTACCTTTGTGATGGTATTCCATCATGACATGTATAATTTTGCATTAGCATCCTATATACATATCGACACATCTCCCAAAGATATATGTTTTCAAGGGTCGCTTTCTTTTTCAGACTCCATTAGAGTCTTCATATATTTCATGGAGATATCCTAGTCAAATATTCTTGGTCTTCCAGATGTTTATTTCCTTTACCATTGTTTCATATCTCACGATCTCTTCCTTCCTTTCTTCACACATTTCATTCCGAGGAGCTTCTAATAAGAGTTCCTCAATTGTAGTCAACCACCTCATACTTCATATGAGGACATGTTATGTGATTTCATGTAGTGTGACCCATGCCTTATGACATACTTTCATAGGAGGAGATTCCTTTCCTTTGATCATGCTTCTCAAGATAGAGCAGTGATATATGTTACTTGCAACCATACAACATGACGTTATAATATTGAATGCAAGCATACATACCTCATTTACCTTTGAGTCATCTAGGATTCCTTTAGAAAAATCCATGATTGAAAAGAGCTTCAAACCCCTTGATCTGATTCATCTCTTATACCATCATAACATCATCCCATGAATTCCACAAGTTGGAGTTCCTAATGAAGTTTGAGTTCACTCTTAGGATAATTATTGAGGAGTGTTTCAATATCAAAATTAAAGCCTTTTCTTATTTTGCTGACTTTAAAAAAGCTTTTGACATAGTTCCTTGGGATAAGCTATGGTGAAGACTTGAAGAGATAATGGTTACTCTCTAGTTAAGGGTTGTTGTGATTTAATTTTACGAGAATGTTGTTTCCAAGATTAATATCATCGAGAGTTGATATAAATAAATTAAATGCAATACCAGTGTTAATAGAGGATGTTCCCTATCGCCTACAATTTTTGGTGTTTACATTGATAAGCTAGAAAAGTGTTAGGAAGGTACAGGATGTGATTACCCCGAGCTCAGTAGCATGGTCATTACTCTTCTCTTTTATGCATATGATATCATTCTTCTATCCAGAAGCCATGATGATCTCAATAAGTAGCTTAAGATCCTCCATAGTTACTAGTCCAAGATGGATATGACTGTTAATATCGACAACGACTAAACTCATGATAATTAAATCTACAAAGATCAACTATGATAATTTCCTTTATGCTAAAAAATATTGGAGTAGGTTTCTTCATACAAATATTGAGGTATTAATATTCATCATCAATTCAACTAGAATTATAACATTGAGAAAAGGATTACGGAGGTAGGAAAGCTTATTATGAGCTTGAAAACAATTATAAGTTGATTGATATTTGGATTTGGAGTTAAAAAATGTTCCTCTATGATATTTTCGTCACCCTTGTTAATTTATATGGCTATGAGATTTGGGGTTGCAGTACATCTAGAGAATCATGGAGGAAGATGGAGTTGATCCAAAAGAAAGTTATGACCCACAACCTCAAGATTCAAGTAAATACTCCCTATCATATCCTCTTAATTGAATTTAGTCTCCCCCCTATTGAAATCATATTTATGTTTAGGTATTTTATATATAAGAAGAAGATTCACAACATGGAATCCAAGTGGTTCCCTAAATTTTCTTCTAACTCGAGCCAAAACCCTCACCTCCAACTCAAGCGAGGATGGCATAATGATGCCTAGTCTTGGCTCGACTATTAGGGGATAAAGGAGGAGATAATATTAGAGGATAAGAATAATATTAAAATACTATTACCTCCAAATTTAAATCTAATCTATTGGATGATAAGGAGATATAGTGAAAAGGAAGCTAAGGTATTATAAGGAGGTGATCAACCCCACTTTTGCGAACCATAACTATCTTTCTACCTTGACCAGTGCTAGAAAGAAAATGTATATTAGAAAGATAAGAAATAATTCTCATGAGCTTCGAACTGAAACCAAGCATTAGTCTATCCCCAAAACACCTTGGGAACAAATAGTCTATCACTTTTAAGATACTATGGGGGTTGAATATGAAAAACACTTTCTCTTTGATTACCCAAGTCGTACTCACACTACCAAAATATTTGCCACACTACCAACCTTCTTGACTTGTTAATTCAACAAAACTATAGTGATATAGGAACACTTCTTTCCCTTCTTTTTGATAATAAAAATAAAATATTAAAGAGTCACCATTGATCTCTTTCTTAAATTTTGATAGGCTACATTGTTCTTAGTGGACGTTAATTAAGGAATATTTTATTTATATTTTAAGAAAGAAAGGTGTCAACTCCACTTTGAGCACAAACAAAATCACGTGGCATCACACATCACCCTCATTATGGGCTTTAAAATGCACCTCACACAACCATTAATTTGATAAAATTTTCAATTAAAAATAAATTTTAATTTTGTAACCATATATGAGTTGTATTTAATTAAAGATTGAATTGAAAATAAAATTTTAATTTTATAATAATTTTATAATCTTTCATTTTTAAGGATAAAATATGCACACATACAACTAAAAAATACTTAATGTAGCCTTACATTGTAACTTTATTATTTTATTGGGATTTAAAAAGAATTCATGTAGCCTTACATTGTAATTCTATCACATCATTATTATATCTTCGGAGGTAGGTATATGGCAACCATTATGCTGCTAACTATATATTAATTGTGTTGAGTTATTTTTAATATTGTTTTTTTAGCCAAAGTTTTACAGCAACTAAGCAGTGTAGGTTGGGATGATAATTTTTAACCAAAGTTTTCCTTCTGTTTGATTAGGCAACCAAATGAACATCTTATTCATGTAATATCCCTCCCCCAATAATAAAAATAAATATAAAACTAAACAAATAATACAAAAATAATAATTAATAAATAAAAAATGAATATAAAAATAATAATAATAATAATACAAAAATAAGTAATAATAAAAAAAAAATAATAAATAAATCACTTGATAATAAATAAATAAAGAATAAAAATGATAATGATATTAAAAATTATATAAAAAGAAATAAGTAATAAAAGTAAAAATAAAAATAGTGATAACCATATTTAAGAAATAAAAGAAGGAAATTATCAAAAAAGAAGGAAAGAAAAACAAGAAATCAAAGGAAAGTAGAGAAAAAGTAGCATGCAGACACATGGAGGGTGTGCATGTAGCATGCAGACACATGGAGGGTGTGCATGTAGCATGCAGACACATGGAGGGTGTGCATGTGGTTCCCCTTCGAAGGTTTTGTTCTATTTAATGAATGGTGAGGAGGATGGGAGGGGCTCGATCATTCGGAGGTTCTATCTTGCATTCTCTTGGGAGAATGGTATACCAAGACTTAGAAATACTGGTAGTAGTCATTGATTGAGGGCTCGGGGGTGGCCAGTTGTAGCAAAATCTTGCGCAATTGAGCCTACGGTTGGGAGGAGAGTCGTCCCCAAAACCCTGTTGCGGTAAGCCTATTTCTACCACAAGTAAGCTCAGGTAAGCGTTTAAATTTAATGTTAATAAGTTAATTAGATATTCGTATTTGGGCTGTTACATATGGTATCAGAGCAGGTTTAACCCTTAGGGCCTATGGGCATCTGAAAAATTACTTTGTTGGAATTGTTTTAACTTGACTGGTTTTAAAGTTACAGGTTGATTAATTCTAGGAGGCGGCATCTTATTCCTCGAATTTTGCAGTGATTTTAACGAGTATTCATTGATTCATTGTTTACTTGGACTCTGTATTAAATCACATCTTTGGTGTCTCCGATTCTACGCATGCTTATTATAATCTATTTCTCATGCTTATGTTTGCTAACGTGCACTGTTTCTTGACTACAAAATTACCACTTGATTTTATGTCAGTCTGATTATTAGAGATCTGTTTATATTCGGTTTCAGTTGGTTAGATTTAACCTCTAAGGTCTTCGAATTGATTTATTATACTTGCTTGTTAACTTTTTTCATATATATTAATGCTGGGAAGAACAAATAATTGCAATGGAAAAGTTGTTAAATGTAATGTTGTTCATGGAAAACTTACAAGTAAAACGAAATTGGATTGAAGAATGAAGGATTGGCTTATCTGACTGTAAGAAGCTTAATGACAGGGAATCACTAGAGAATCATTCGTTCAAGCGTCGACTTTTCTGCAACGGTATCCATTCTCAAATTGCAATTGTTGTGTAGTTCTGTATACTCTTCTCATACGAATTGCCCCCTTGTTTCCCCTGTAATTAACATTCTGTGCAATTTGTCGAAGAATCCCCATAGTCTTTTGTACATAAATCCTATTGGCGATATTTCGTTATACATAAATTCACTTGGGTTGTCACCAGATTGACTAAATTTTATTCAGATTCAATCCCCAAATTGTCGAGGGAGGGCTTCAATCTAGTATTTATCTTTAACAGAAAGCCCTTGTGTGTGTCCAGATAGAAATTACTGCTCTGTTGATTGTTTTGTGCATACCCAACCCAAATAGAAATTGCTATTGGGTTCCTTGTTCTATGATACCTGTAGAAATCCCCTTTTTGGGTTCATTGATTTTGTGCATACCTACATCAGAAACCTAAAGTATACATATAGTAGTTCTGATTTGATCAGTTCCTGTGGTTTTTAAATGGATTGTATAAAGCTCTGCTTTCTTAATTCAAGGATCGTTGCCGATTATGCGTCATGGTTTGAATTTCCTTTACCGTGGAAACTGTCATAATCATGGTGCAGGTGTCTTGGCAATTTGAGTTGACATATGTAAGGTAAATCAGGTAGATATCCGAATTTCAGTTGACTTATGCAGAAATAAATCAGGTGGATTTGGGAAGATTAAACGAGGGCTCTTTTGCTTCATGTTTCCACAGTTAGAGGGGATGACAGTTTATGGGAATATACAGTCTGTATCAATTTGGTTTAGGGCTGTTGAATTGAAATTATGGGTTTTTGCAGTACAAAGACGGCCACTGACATATTTCCTCAGTTATTTGAATGTAATTATGAAATTTTCTGTATTAGAGTTGGTTTTTACATACTTATTTTAGTATTTTCTGTATTAGTATTAGCTTTTCCATTACTTCATTTTAGTATTTTCTTATGACTTAAGTGAGTTAAGTATTTTAAGTTATAAACTCAAATAGAGATTTCATGCATAGAGATTAATTTTAGTTTTTACTGATGTTTTGTGTTTACGTATTGCATTGAAATTTTCACAGAGATTCATTGTGCTTCTGCTAAATGAGCATGTTTAAATTTATAGTCGACGACACCCGCCCAGCAAGATGCTCGAACTGAAGCCATGATTTTCAGCCAATGTGGCAAGGATTTTGAGTATAAAGGGAATCATTGTTTTGCCCCCTTTTTTTTTTGAGCTCTTTGCTCCAATAGCTTAACCCTGTAGAATGGGAATTGTAAGTGAATGTATTTTCGTTCTGTAAGATACTCTACAGCCATGACTGACTGGTTAATTTCGCAGTGTTTATTTAGTTTGTGATTGGCTCGCTCTGGTTCTTCCATCACATTCTGGTTAATTTTTTTTTAAGCTTGATGTTTTGTTGCAGTAGTTATAAATTGTTCATACAAGAGCTAATGAATTTGTTTGAGGGGCTGCCATAAGGGTTTGAAACTAACAAATTTTCTTGCAGCTAAATGAACCTATTCACATAATTTAATAGTTTGATTTGTGATTCAGAATTTATCTCAAGGTGCCACAGGCCTGGGAGGCCCTTTCCTTCTTAGCCGCTAGCCATGTTGGGCTTGTATCGTCTGTTATCGATTTCAAATTTTAACTTACAAAATTTGCATAGATAAAGCATATTTATTTGCAGGGGTTCCATCACAATTTCTGGAAAAGAGAGATCGATTAGGTTGAAGGCATTATTTCAACACTGTAATTTCTAATCCAAAATTTTCTTGAAAGATGAATTGTTGCAGAAACCAATTTAAATGTTGGGGAGATTTTTCTGAAGATTCTCCTCACTGTGTGAAAATCTTTAGACGTCTGGCTTCTTGAAGAAGGAACTGCAATTTTCTGAAAGGGAAAACTAAGAAATTCAATACCAATTCTTTGGAAAATTTTCAGATTAAATTTTGTGGGGGTCGTACGAAAATTTTGAATGCATTTTACCAAAGCCGAAAGCAGACGTAGGGTTTCTCCTCCACGTCAAATTTTCCTGGACGCAGAGCAAAACATCTTGTATTTCTTAGCTAGCATCTTCCATAGGCATTCTTGTCAGCTTCTTCGAAATGCAGTCTGCGCCCGAAGAAGTATTGATTCAGGCTATTTTGCCAATGACCATGTGGAGTCCTGCTCATGGGCCATTTAAATCGTTCCGTTCAATGTTTGCTATTACCCTGTTACTGGATGCCTGATATGAACTTATTGATACAGTTGATGTTAACCTGATATGAGTTCAACAAACACATCATGTTCGCCATTTCGTTCCATTTATTTATCAAAATGATAGTACTATGTAAATTGTAATTTTGTTTGCGTAGAATCTGCACCATGCCAATGGTTTGTTTTATGCCTGTTTTATTTGTTTAAATTCATACTGTATGGTAAGGCCTTCTGGAATTCTTGGAAGTGATGTAACATTTGAAATCTATAACTGAACACTGGTATAGAAGATTTAGATGCCATGTACGAGCCAAGCAGTTCGTGTAGGTGCAGTTTATGTAGGTGAAGGGCTAAGTATCAGTCAGTCTTGTAGTTTTTGGAATATATGGGATAATATCACTGCGTCAGCTATATATTCTGCCATATTTTCCAAATCATTATAACAATATGACGCTTGGTCTTTGCCTGATTGTGGTGGATGTTGGAGTGTCCTGTGTAGAACCGTCATGATGCCCCGTCTAGGACATGCTCCTTTCGTTTTGGGAGTGCCTTGGAAACAAATCTCATCTACTCTTTTTTTCCAAATCATAGTAGATGCAGGGGATCTGTTTCTATGATCAACTCACCAAATCTCATGTCTTTGTAGTTTGCTAACTATAATTCCATAAGTCAAACAAGCTGAATTTTATGAACACAGTTTGGTGTAGTCAAGAATCTATACCCGCAAGATGAGTTGTCATATGCTGTGCAACACAGGTTTTGTGATCAACTGTTTTATGTCAGGAAATTTAGCAATGTACCAAATATTGATAGCAAAGTATCTTACTTCTTGTCAAAACCGCTATCAAAACAAAGTTATGGTTTTCTTCAGCATGCTATAAATGCTTACTCGTGGACTTTAATATATTTTTGGAGGATTCAACGACAAATGCAGCTAGAACTGTTGTTAAAGCATCCCATCTAAGGTTACCTAAGTTTGTTCGACATACGCAAGAAATTGCAACGCCAGTAAGACAATCAGCATTTGATGGAGCAACAGAAGAATTACTTGAGCGGTTTACCGATTTGTCAGGCTCTCGCAGTTTTTACTCTAGCTTGCAGTTTAATGTTAACTTCATTTAAACTTATGTGTGGATGGAGGTTTTTGATCTGTCCTATTGATCTGGTTGCCTATTTCAGGATTTTATTTTAAGACTACAGCCTTTTATTTTGGGTGCTTTCGTATAATAGTTTTAGGCATTTTGTTTCGCAATTTTTATCAAAGGCTTTAATCAATGCTGTTTATTTGATTGGCCAATCTAGGGTTCGATTTTAAGACTTTACTGCTGTGTTTGTCACTTAATGTCTATAGATTTGGCTATTCTGTTTTGCCATTTCTTAGCAAGGCTTTCTAGAGTTTTTAAGCATCTCTAGGGTTTTCGATTTTTGCATGATCTGCTAGGATTTTTAAAGAACTTATACTGTTAAATTTGAAGGAAAGGTTTATGAAAACTTGTGTCGTTGTGGTTTCGAAACAGATTGTGTGGGATTTTCTCCGTTTAAGTAACATTAGGGTTTAAAACTTTTGCAGGGCATGTGAAGAGATTTTAAGAATTTAATGAATTAGGATTGGAAAGTTTTTGCACGATCGTTTATGGCTTGAAAGAACTTTTACTGTTAAGTTGTGTTAGCTATTTTCGTAGGATTTACTAAGACATTAGGTTCTAGGATCGCCTTTTAGGTTTTTCTGGTTTTCTAGTGAAAACCCTTAGTTTGGATGGAGAGACAACGAAACTTCGTTTTGTGTACAATGGGAAGATCCGGATGCGTTGATGTAATGCGTCCTCTGATTTAGCGCAGCACGTAAGTGCTTTAACTTAGTCCTATAGAGGGCATGGGCACCCCTGTTGTGATTTGAACTTCGGCTTTTGTGGTTATAAAATCAGAGTATTAGTCATTTTAATACTTTTAAGTGAGCATCTGCACCAATTTCTGCGACATGTTAATTCAGTCAAACTTGCATTAATGATCATTGTCGGGGTTGATCCATGCCCATGTTTTTGTGTGGGCATGTTTGTTAGCCAAATTGGATATACATTTCATGGTCTTTTTTTTTATTTTGGGTTTAGATCTCCTCCCGAGTGAGCGGTTCAAGAGTCTCAATTCATAACCTGTTTTGGTATCAGAGGATAGATATATGATAATCTATGCATAAATACAGGGCTTGGATATTATCCACTTTGAGCTCCTCAGATCTTATGTGAACACATTTGATCTGCTTTATGTGCCAATATTCATCAATGCTTGCTTCAGGTCAATACTGAATGTTGTGCATTTTGCAGATAATAAAAAAAATATAATAATATATTTTACACATGGAGATGTTACAATTGGCATCAAAGTTGCAGTTACAGCACTGGCGGCTGTATGGGCTCAAGGTAGAAATAACAATAACGTTTAATGTATCTAACTGTTTGTAACTATTGCCAGAATTACCAAAAATATAATGATGTGTGCATTCTATTTTAAAAACATTTCCTTTGGATTTGATTGAAATATTATATCTTGCTGTAAAATTTTAGCCCATTTAAGATTCTGTGAAGATATTTTTACAGAATGAGATATTGCCAATACTGATTTTTTTAGATGCTTTGCATGTCTCTTTAAGGCATCTTTTGTAATAGCTGTTGCGGGCTTTTCAGTAATGTCTGACCATATTTCATATATTAAGTATATTCGTAGCAGAACTAATTATATGTTTTTGATAATCAGAAATGGGGCTATATAAAGAAGCTATATTTTATACATTAAACGATCCAAGGAAAGTTTAAGGTCATATTGTTTCTCGCTTGGATCGATTACACATAGAACAAATTCTGAGCTAGATTTCTAGTTTCATGGATGTGTGGTGATGTTAGTCAATTGGGTATGGATATATGCATAGATTAAAGGTCCTTGATCTAAGTCATTTACTGAATGAGCATGCTGATCATTTATTTTCTGAGTTTTCATTTAGAAGGTGTACTAATCTATTTTACCGAGTATTTGTAATTACATCATGGAAATGAGGAAGAAGGTGGATGAGCGCATCCAAACCATGGTGGAAAATGCAGTCAAAGGCGTGACCAGGTTGTCAATCTTCATTATATGCTTACAAAGGCATCTGTGAAGGCAATTTTATATCTTATCCGGGAAATTAATATGGTTAAATGTATTATAATTTAAGGGATGGTGTTGCCTTTGCGGGTGCGCTTGCAGGCAGGCCATATAATTAATAAAGCGATTTTATTTTGTTGGGAAGGGATAACCTTCCCAGTCATCCGATCTGGTTCTCGGTCGGGTGGCAGTGTCTCTTCTTTATGGTGTGGAATATTTCTTTGGTTGTTTGATTTCTTAAAATTCCTTAGAGTAATCATTTAATATCCATAAGAATCTAAAGATACATTCAATAAATTTGTTAAAAGAAATCCATTTAATTCTTCTAAGTTATGATTGCTTAAACAGATACTCACACTATTTCACTCTACAACACATAATTTCAATGTATCCTAGCACATAAGGTCATGAATTTGAACACTTAATATTGGTGTGACCTATCATTTCAAAAGTCATGGTGAATTTTCTTTCAGAATTCCAGTACCTTCCTAAAACAATATTGCCACAAATATTCTTAAACTTTACTCATTGGAATTTTGATTCTATAAGTTTTAATACTACAAAATTAGTAATTATTGATAATTTGCATAATCAATTACACAGTTTCAAATTTGGCAATGGTTCGATTCAATTAAACAGTAGATTGAAATGAATCAAGAATCTTCAAAAAAATCATTGCATAATTATCACAACAATAATCTAAGTATTTTGGCTCTTATTTTATGCTTCCTCAGTGATGAATCTTGATATTGAGTGACCAATTACAGTGTTTGGCTCTCATTGCATGCATATGTGGGTGACTCGATTTCGCTGTTAGAAATCTGATATTTTTATAAGTCGGATATAGGTCTGATCTTGACATTACCATCATATATTACCTTTGCATTGGTACTAATGATTTAGATTCATGACCAGTTTCTTCATGGGCCTTAACTGGTTAAAAGGCATCCACTTTGTATACTTTCCATAGGATTGATTGTAATCTTGTAGTAGGAAAAAGATTCTTTGGTCACGAGACTCGAAGCACTTCTTAGACTTTTGGTGGTGGATATTGAACCACATCTCCATGATTGATAGAATCTAGATCATTAGTACTCCTTATCTTGCATTTAATGATCATTTGAAAGGTGAATTAGTGGATGGATTGGATCATCTAGTGACTCACATCATATTGCAGTTTTTCTTTAATTAGCTATCCAATTTGGTATCTAAGGATAGATATATCCTTAGCAATAAGCTACAACAATCGGATTCTTGACGGAAAAATAATGTTAGTATAACTTAAAGTCTGGTGCATTCATTAGTTCCTCATTGCTTTCTTATGCAGATTCTTGGTTCTCTGTTCACATTAATAGCTCATTATA
>APFE030869832.1:10921-60207 GCA_000404065.3 Pinus taeda | reverse complement strand
ATAACCATATTTAAGAAATAAAAGAAGGAAATTATCAAAAAAGAAGGAAAGAAAAACAAGAAATCAAAGGAAAGTAGAGAAAAAGTAGCATGCAGACACATGGAGGGTGTGCATGTACCATGCAGACACATGGAGGGTGTGCATGTGGTTCCCCTTCCAAGGTTTTGTTCTATTTAATGAATGGTGAGGAGGATGGGAGGGGCTCGATCATTCGAAGGTTCTATCTTGCATTCTCTTGGGAGAATGGTATACCAAGACTTAGAAATATTGGCAGTAGTCGTTGATTGAGGGCTCGGGGGTGGCGAGTTGTAGCAGAATCCTGCGCAATTGAGCCTACGGTTGGGAGGAGAGTCATCCCCAAAACCCTGTTGCGGTAAGCCTATTTCTACCACAAGTAAGCTCAGTTAAGCGTTTAAATTTAATGTTAATAAGTTAATTAGATATTCGTATTTGGGCTATTACATTGCAACTTTTCTTTCCATAAATTGGAACAATGCATTAATTTTACAACATATCCTAAGTTTTATTTTAAGCATCGTATTAATTTTACAACATATCCTAAGGATTTTTTTGGTAGTGTATTGGCTTCCTTTACAACATTCGTCCAACTTCTAAATACCATATACTAAGTTTCTATTTTTGGGCCAGTTGAAAAATGTCATGGAACACATTGTTGGCATGTGAGACATTTGTCAGCCTTCCCACATAGTTGTTGTTAGGGTTTCCTACTAAAATCACACTTACTCCTCAGGGTTATTGTTTTCAAACTTCATACTTGACTGTGCTCCCTATCTTAGCTTTTGGTCTCAGATCAATGAGCTCTTGTAGTAAATCTTCATGTGTGCATTCCCTTCTAGTACTAGATCCTTATGTGCACTCTCTTTTTTCATGACAATAGGCCGAGGATTCTTCGATAGAAGCAGAACTAAGGAGTAAAGGTAGAGGATTCTCTGACAACAAGAGTAAGGATTAAAGGTAGCACATGCATCATAGTGCATCATATATTACTAGCTGGATTATTGATTATTACATTTTTGTTATACTCTTTATGATTCCTTTCAATAATGACATCTAGACAATGGTTTTGACCTATCTAGACTCAATTATTTTTGTCAATTTTCAACAAAACCTTCACAAAATCTTGGAGTTAAACATAAAATCCTATAAACAACAACTCAAATATTAGAACAATGAATTGATAAAACCAAATTAGGCACCTTCCATTCTATAAAAGAAATGTGAAAAAATAACTATGTACTTGGGGCAATTGCAAGTAAGAATAGGTGACTTTGTAAGTCCTCACCTTCTTTCATCTAGGTTTTGTAAGTATGCCAATGGATTCATAACTTATCACTATTGATGAAGTAAAGCAAAGCACATATACAACTTGACACCGCTAAGTCAAGGGTAGCAGAAAATGTCAATGAAGTATTTTGTTCTATGAAAAAAACATACAAATTCTGGTGATAGAGACAAAACTTGGGCGACCCGTGCATTTTAGCCTTTGAAAGTAGAGGAAATTCGAGCATGAATGTATTGGAAACTATAATTTTCCATCTCATTCATGCTTTGTTTGTTTGATTCTTCTTTTCATTTCCAGTTTTTTGGTTTATATTGAGGTATATTGCTTTATGCAGATCTACCACCCCAAGTGAGCATAGATTTCATATATCAATTCGAGAGCTAGAAGAGATGGCTTACAAATTCAACACTCCCCCACAAACTGGGTAAGCAATCCAGCAAGTAAAATTGATAAATTGTTCCTTACTATTTGTGGCTGGCTCGAAATATTTTCCATGAAGACTTGGTGTGGAGAATGAACCTCTTCAACCTCTCAAACAAACCTCTAAATATTCTAGAGATAAATTAACCATGACAATTTTTAAATGACAATAATATATATGCATTTCATCTTTGCATGTATTTCAGAAATTTTTTCAACACACCAAGGAATTCGAGAAAGGAACCATTCAACCAACATTCTATAGATAAATTAACCACTACAATTTTTACATGACAATAATATATATGCATCTTATCTCTGCATGCATTTCATAGATTTTTTCAACACACAAAGGAATTCGAGAAAGCAACCATTCAACCAATTGGCTAACCGAATGGGTAGAGCACAAGAAACTAAACTCTTATTATTAAGTATGCCGTAAAGTTCATATTTTATGGTAGAGGACTAGAAACTAAACTCTTACTATCAAGTATGCCGTAAAGTGTTCATATTTTATGTTCCCTATGTTCAAATATTTAGTTGAAGTGAAGGCTAAAAAACTCTAGGTATCTTATTTAGTTTTAGCTACCAATACATATATAAATATGGACCAACATATATAAATTGATCTGCTACTAATTAGCAAATCTGGGGCATATCTATGTATAATTTTGTTGCTTTGTCCTATTAGTAATTAGGAGATATGATGCATGTATATGTATTTTCTTATGGATATGCACAACAAATTCATGCACCATGCCAACTTATATTGTACTTTTGTATGCAAGATTAACACTCTCACACTAATTTTCATTGTTCATGCATCATTATCATTAACACCAATAATTTCATCGTTCATGAATTATTATAATAAACACAATACAGATTAGGCATCCTTGGAAATTTTGTGCATGGATTGAATATTATAGAAAAATAACTTTACCAAGACACAAATTAAGATATAGGCTGCCCATAATTTTAGTGTGCTTCTCATACTTCATTCACAAACTACTCCCATTCACAAATGAGATAGAGAGACATTTTGAAGCGAGTCATAGTTGCATTACTAAAATAGAATTAATCAAAAATAGAAAAGTAGAAGTATTATTTATAAAAAATACAACATGCTTCCTATGTCAGAGAAAAATGTCATTTTAGGAAATTTAAAAATAAAAATATTATTTATAAAAAATATAACATGTTTCCACATCATCAATACAATTCAATATATTGAAGAGAAATGTCATTTTAGATTTTTTTTAATAATTTATAGAAAATACAACATGCTTTTGCACCATTAAATTGACAGTCTAACATTTTGGGAAAAAATGCTTCCACACCATCAATACAATTCAGCATATTGGAGAAAAATGTTATCCTAAAAAACAAAAATATAATATATAGAAAATACAACATGCTTCTACACCATCAAATTTATAATCCAACATGTCGGAAAAAATTGTCATTTTGGAAAAACTACAGATCCCTCGGATCCAATTAATTGCACAGCAAAATATATACTGGGTCTACCCAATCCAATTGTTTGCACAGAAGCAAATTTAGTAACTTCATTAAAACGTTAGATGCCACCATACGCAATCGTTCAATTCCAGTCTTGTAGGCTGGTATACCCTCTGCCATTGAGCCTTGTTATTATAATGGGATCAAATTTTTTTAGTTTAATCATGTGGTTGTATGTTTTACATGCATATTTTATATTTTATATGGTTTAATATCATAGCTTTACATTGTAATTTTATTCCATTGAGATTTTTTTTCAGTCTAATTATGGGGTCAAGTTTATATATGCTTTGATATCGAGATCATACTGAGAAGCTCATATATGGCATACTTGCCTTTTCAAAGTGATGATAAATCTTCTATATATTCATTTTTGCATTAAAATGAAATATACAAGGAAAAGCTGAAATTCAAGAGCAATGAGGAGAAAGAAAAGATGTTTGTCTTTTTCAACTCCAGTTAAAACTATATATAGAATCTAACATCATGATAAATATAAAAGTATAATCTTGGTAAAACAAGGAGGGAAAAAAAGATATTTGTCTTTTTAACTCCTAGTCAAAACTAAAATCATGTTAAAACTATATATAGAATCTAACATTGTGATAAATATAAAAAGTATAATCATAGTAAAACTTGAATATCGAAACTACCAAATCTCACTAGTGACATGATGAGATGAGAGTAGATTTCATTAATTGGAGATTTAAATATTCTGATTTGATCAGGGAATAGTGTATATAATTCTGGTGAAGCAAGAAGAAAAGATATGGACATTGAAAAACTGCAGCAGATTTAATGTTTACAACTGCCTACTCTGGCATACCAACAAAAACTTGAAAATTTTAATAATTAATAACAGCACATAGTTCCGTCCAAAAATATATTATGAGTTTCAAACACTGAAAGTGTATTCTGGAATGTCATAAAACTTTTGAAATACTCCCTAAGATCTATTACCAATGTCCATTCAATGATAACGGGAATGTGAAATTCCTTACCAAGCATCTATTCACTGTTACTTAGGTACTTCAAACCTCAAAAGTGCAGACACGGCGAATCTTATGTCCATTGTGCAGATAAGAGTTTCCTGATCTCTCAATGGCAGTCCACATCGCAATCCGTTCCGTTTGTTGTCCTGCTGCACTTATTATAGCCGGGGGCTCATACA
Source organism: Pinus taeda (assembly GCA_000404065.3). Lineage (NCBI taxonomy): Eukaryota > Viridiplantae > Streptophyta > Pinopsida > Pinales > Pinaceae > Pinus > Pinus taeda. The sequence continues at coordinate 55,792 of APFE030869832.1, read as the reverse complement.
TATAACAAACTGGAACATCACTGTCAACATAACCGTGAACAAAAATCTTCTCAGGCCACGCTACAGAACGCGAAATCCATCGAAGGGTTTTAGGAAGAACGCGAAATCCATCGAAGGGTTTTAGGAAGAGAACCCAGCGCCCTCCAAACGTTTTCATCGGAATCGTATTCCATCACTCCCCACTGCTTCTCAAACGAATACAACCGCCAAGAAGAAGAAACAACCAGACACCGCCGTGGGTCTCCCCCGGTATCCGAAATATTCTCCAGCGTTGTCCATGCCCCTCTTTCTGGATCATAAACTTCTGCACTCCACCCGATTAGATCACCCTCCTCATCACTGTCACCGCTAAGATCACCGTCGTCATCACCCTCCTCATCACTGTCACTCTAAGATCACCCACCTCATCAATGTCACCGCTAATAACGAAAAATTTGCCGTCAAGGAAAGCGCCATAGCTCATATCCCGTCCACGGCTCATGTCGGGAAGAAGTTTCCATTGGTCTTCAAACACATTGTAAACAGCTGCAGATCGCAACAGATTTATTTCCTTGCGGCGACACCGAGTAAGCACCGAATGTTGGACTCACCAGCATGTCGGCACCACGGCTCCACTTACTCGATGCGAAATCGAAGATGAAAACGGTTTTGAGTCTCTCCTCTTGGGGTATGGGAGTACATCCTCCTAACAAAACCAGCCTTTGGTTGACGCAAAGACAATCACAAAAAAAGAGGGATTCCGTTATGATAGCCCGGGAAGTGGGGAAGGGGAGGAAGTGTTTTCCGTGTGCCTCGCAGAGGGTCGAACACAGAAATCACCATTTGTAGATTATGATGAGTGTCATCCAGAAATTCCAAGAGTTCCACCAAACAAATCAACTGGTCAGAAGCCCCATGCTTTTTCCTGTCTTCATAGAAGTCAGGGTGCTTCATAGCGGTCTCCCTGATTTTGCAAACTGCTCTGAGGTTTCCATGGGAATGGTAAGGAACTCTTAACAGACACTCTCGCCGTAATTGCCATGGAAGAACAATAAAAAGCTCCATTTAAGAGATGTACTTCCCGCTGGTGAATATGAACTTGGGAGACTTTCAAATCAGATAAGCGGGAACCTAAGCTAACCTAACAGAAGTAGACTTTTCCTGCTTGGATAGGCTAAGTCCAATAACTTCCGTCGATACCAAAGCCAGATAGAACATAACATACAATAAAAGAAATCACAGAGATGGAATGAAAGGGAGAAAGATCAGAATAAATAAGAATTCAGGTAACAACCCTACTAGGGTAACCCTAACCCTACCCACTTAACTGAAAATGGGAATTTTTTTTTGGTAGAGGTAAATTGTTCCCTTTTTCTCTTTTTAAGTGTCTTTTTTTCCTTTTCCAAGGTTACTCAAGATATAAATAGGTTTAATATTTTGAATATATTCTGAAAATGGTAATTTTTTTTTTTTTCTAGGTAAATTGTTCCCTTTTTCTTTTTTTTGGTCCTTTTTTCCTTTTTGAAGGGTTACTGAAGATAAAAATAAATTTAATATTTTGAATATACTTTAATTCTAGAGGAAGGTTTATAGGTCAAACTTGTATTTACAATATACTATTGTGGTATTTTAAGTAATTTTAAGAGTTATTGAAGATACAAATAGATTTAATATTTTGAATACACTTTAATTGTGGAAGGTTTATAGGTCAAACTTGTATTTACAATATACCATTATGGTATTTTAAGTAATTTTAAGCAAAAAACATGCCAAAAAATTTCCTTTTTTTTTTTGCTACAATCAAGTATAGGGTAAATGTGTACGACTCAAATGTAAGATGTGGGAGGTTAAACATTTTTTAAATGTAATTTTGGTTTTTATCAATGAAATTATGAACAATTTTTAAGATTAAAGAAAATATAATATACATATCACATTAAATATATATAACATATATATAATACTTATCAAATAATATCCATTTTACCATATCATAATACTATGGGCTAATACCATGGTTTATCAATACCATGGGCCATCTAGGATTTTGATTATTATGTTATGGATCTAGGCTTTTAATTATTCTATTGCAATACCATGGGCCAATACTAAGGCTTATCAATACCTCATGCCCAAAAACCATAACTTATTTCAAAGTTAACATATTTTACAAATACTTTAATTTAATTTAATTTTATAACAGTTTTTAACTAGCATTTCAAATACATGTTGCAAAGGAAATGCTGTAAGGCATAAATTGAGGAACAATTTAAATAAGATGCAAAGATGTAGCAGAAATGAAATTATAATGCTATATAAACTGAAGTTGATTTAGGGTGCCTAAGACTATATTTTATATTAATTATTAAATTAATATTGCATATACATCTCATAAAATTCAACCAACTTATAATTCAGGGAAATCTCTAATTTTGGCCTTGGGTCATTAACATGGTGATGCTTTGTCTCAACTAATAAACCACCATAGTAAACCCAATGACTCTTTACACAAGAATTTGTTCTTTATTGGAAGAGCAATGACTCTACACACAAGAATTTATTCCTTACTAGAAGAGCATATTTCTTACCCATATCCATAAAAAGAATGCAATGTGGAAAGAATTCCGCAGAACAAAATCTCTATTATTATAACTTATAGCATTGTTCAAACCAACAAAACTATCTGCACATTTTGAAAGGTGAAATGGCAATAAGTTTTGAAGAATTCAATTAGAAAATGTCCAAGATCATTGGCTCACACGATTAATGTTATCCTACACACAAGAATTTATTCTTTATTGGAGTAGCATATTTCTTACCCATATGCACAAAAAGAATGTAATGTGGAAAGCATTCTGCAGAACAAAATGTCTGTTATTATAACTTATAGCATTGTTCAAAACAACAAAACTATCTGCACATTTTGGAAGATCAAATGGCAATAAGTTTTGAAGAATTCAATTAGAAAATGTCCAAGATCATTGGCTCACATGATTAATGGTACCCCGTCCCATCAATCTAATATTTTTATGCACTTACAATTAAGAGAGCAAACGAGATCCAAAGAATGTATACCATAGGGACCAATAAACAATTTATTTGATAATCCTTGCTAGGCTCAACAATTACCCTCTGGAGTCTCTTTCGTTTTCATCTTCATCTTCAACTTCACTATTTCCCACTTCATCTTCAAGACGAAAAAAATCGCAACAACCTGTTATATGTAAGGCAAAAAAAAAACCAAAATTCTTCTCCAGTTGCAGCTCCTCTACCCACCTTGATCAAACCTGAATATGTACACACTTGGTTTTGAGGCAAGTACATCTATTGGCTATTGGTTAAAAGTCTAAATGAATGAATCGAGGGAAGGGATTCGTGATGTTTGAATTATTATGTATATAAACGAAGAGGAATATTATTTGACTATGCCTATGCCAACGGGGTTGATCGGCTCCTTAGACAAAAAACAGCTGAAATTCCTCTTCCACCTCTACTCTCTAACGGCACGGTCTTGCTATTATTTTCGCAAATGGCCTCATTACAAAGTTTATTAGGCCTGCTTAAACACAATTTATTTCTTCAAATAGTAGAATAATAAAGACAATTACAAAATGTTGAACATAAAAGGTCGAAATGCACCATTCTTTGATCCATTTCACACCCGTAGATTTTGTGATCTTCGGTTTGTTTTAGCTGGCCTGATCCTCTTGTTCTTAGGGATTGGGGTAGGGATGTTTTTGCTCTAGTACCTCCATTTCTCTGTTTTTTTCTAATGGAATTCTGAAATTTGAACTCAGCAACTCTTTTCCTCTTCGCTCCACCTCCCCCTCGCCTCTAAAACTGTGACAATATCTCACACTCTCATTGTAAATATGTCAATGTAGTATTGGATATAAATCTCATAAAATTCAACCAACTTATAATTCAGGGCTTTGATCTCTAAGTTAGACTTTGGGTCATTAACATGGTGGTTCCTTGTCTCAACTACTAAACCATAGGCCAAGAAACAAAAGACTATAAAATGTTATGATCATTACCATAGTAAACCCAATGACTCTACACAAGAATTTATTCTTTACTGGAAGAGCATATTGCTTACTCATATCCACAAAACAAAAGTAAGGTGGAAAGCATTATGCAGAACAAAATCTTTCTTATTATAACTTGTAGCATTATTCCAACCAACAAAACTATTTGCACATTTTGGAAGATCAATTAGCAATAAGTTTTGAAGAATTCAATAAGAAAATGTCAAAGATCATTGGCTCACATGATTAATGGTACCCTGTCCTATGAATCTAATATGTTTATGCACTTACAATTAAGGAGAAAATAAGATCCAAGGAATGTATACCACATGGACCAATAAACAATCTATTTGGTAATCCTTGCTAGGCTCAGGAATAAAAGCATTATTTCTCATTAAATCCTTCACATCCAATACAAATGTTGTACAACACAAGGCTCATGCTATTGTCAATCAAGAAATAGTTCTAACTGAGAGTGCCACTAGGTTCCTTCAATCTAATACAATGATTAATGCACCAAACATAGGTGTTCCAGCTACAATGACTTATATCATTTTATTGATGATGCCATGTTAAAATCAATGTGATAAAATTAAGTCACCTTTAAGTAGAATCTCAATGCAATTTCTATACAAGGATGTATGTCCTATCATTAGTCATTATCACTAAAATAACTTTAGTGTTCACTGTTAACACCTGGACCACAATCTATAAGTATGATGTAGTTTTGTGGAACAAATGTTCCACAATGGCCTCAAGAAAGGATGAAAATTGGTGTTTTATTGTTTGTCTTGGATAAGCTTAAACTGTGCATAAAGAATTCACTCATACCAAGGGATAGTTGAAAGCTCAGACATTACAAACTCACAAAAAATTCTTTAGATTTGTAAGTTCAGATCTTTGTATTTGTTTGCAACAACTCTTTGGACTTACCTTCTGAATTATGCCAAGGCTTTAACCTTAAAAATGTAGCAAGCATTGTTCCCAGAAGTCTAAATTCATCCCTGGTTTCACATCTTATGGAATTTTCCAAAACTAATTTTACTGTATAACGTTCCAATCAAACTTTAATTCTTCTTTAGCAATTTTTTGTCAAATGTTTATGCTTATTCAATAACTCGTAGGTGAAAAAAAGATGAATGTGAGCCCAACTATAAATTCTCTTAATGCACATTACCATAACAAAATCCTCTTTTTCAGATTTGGTTAATTTTTCTTGTATTCATTTCTTCATTTGGGTAGTGTTGTTGGATCAATTTGTTGCATCTCAGTATTATTGTTGGCAAGGAAAATTTTAAGGATGGAAATTTATCTTAAACATTAGAAACCTTGGCGAATCTTGCTAGTCCCTAACATGAAAAATATAAAATGTTTAGTAATATGTTTGTAAAAATATTCAAATTTACAATGATTTTATATAGTCTCTCAAAAACTTTGGCGATTTTTAAGGTAAAATAATTTTATGATATAAAATTTGCGCGAATATTTTTTTACGAAAAATGGAAATTAGTGAATAATTTTTTTGGAAAAACATAGAAAACTAGCCCACCTGCAAATATTAGCCCCTAAAATTTTCCCTGATTGTTGGTTGCAATTCTACTTTTGGGTTTTGTATTAAATGCAATTTTTATCTTCGGTTGTAGTTTGAATGCCATTATGTATTCTAGTTATTAGAGAATGTGTACACTTCTTTATAAGAGGGCATAAATGGAGCCAATGTGAGATTGAGTGAGTCTCTTGTGGTTGAGAAGAGAGCACTAGAGAAAACTAAGAGTGAGAAGTTGTCGACCAATGAGCTTGAGCAGGACACCATTGAGGCTGCTCAGAAGAGGGATCAAGGTCGACAATTTGAACTTGAAACTATGTAGAGACAACATGCTTTTAATGTGGTTTCGTTGCAGTATGCAACTCAAGAGCTTCAATGGGTCAAGAAAAACCTCTCGATTGCGATGGATTCTAAGGACACAACAGCCAAATAGGGATTCTGAAAGAAGCTCTCGATTCGACATATGCATCGTGTTTAATGGTTAAGGATGAATAAGGATGAAAATGATGTTATTGTTGCAAAAATGGGAATCTGAAGCCAAATAAGCATCTGCAATGGCAAGTAAGGCTAATGAAGAGGCTCAATTGTTGAATAAAGAATTGACCAATGTCAAGGATATTGAGTTGAAGTTGTGTGATGCACCAAAGTTGAGGTTAACATAGCCAAAGAAAATGCAACTAAATTATTAGATTCCCTTGAAGAAGATGAAGCTGAGATTGTTGCAGCAAAAGAAGATGCACAAAGTGCTAATATGGAAATTTCTATTGTCAAAGATGCTCTCCCGAACAAATAAAATGAGCTTCACCTAAGAAATCAAATGACAATTCTGTTTCAATTACAAAAGAAGAGTATGATTTGCTATACAAGAAAGCACAAGAGGTTGAAGAACATTCAGGTAAAAGAATAGTAAAGGTCCTTGCCCAGGTTGATCATGCTAATATCAAGGAAAAGGAAGCCTTGCAAAATTTAATTTTGGTGAATTCAGATCTCGAGAAGAGTAGGAAAATTACAGATCAATCTTTTGAGCAGCTAGAGGTTGTCCCAATAGCCAATGTAGCCCTAGAAGGAAATTTTAAAAAGTTGAAGGAAGGGCCAGAGTACTGGAAGAAGGATGTTGTAGTAACGACATCTCACAATGGAGAAATGAATGGAAAGATAGCTAAATTAACAAAGTATAGCACAATGTCAGGCTAGATTCTCATTCAACATATTAGAAGTAGGTGTAGAAGACTTGCAAGCATTATTAGATTAATTATTATTCCAAATGCAGACAAAACACCTTCAACAATAAAAATATATAATTTAATAAAACTAAGACCATCTCAAGAAAGAGAAAATGTATTGGAATCAAACATAGAGCCTTCAAGTAATTTCATGGTAGGGTAAACCATCTTATAATCAAGGACCAAGAAATTCTAAAACGTTAGAAAGGAAAATGTCATTCAATGGATATAATTTTGTTAGAAAGGAAAATGTCATTCAATGGAGATAGTTTTGTTAGAAAGGAAAATGTCATTCAATTTAGATTCTTTTACTATAGTGCAAAAAGTAAAATATATGAAAGTTCATATAAACACATGCTACAAGATTGAGTATATAGTTCTTAGCACGTCAAAATAAGGAACACAAAACCAAAAATAGATAGCTACATGTATATTTAAAATTTGTACAAACTTAAAAGTATATAGAAATATATATCAACAACAATAACATAACAAAAGACAAAATGAAGATATCATTATCACAACATACAAAAATTTGTAGAGAATGCATGAGACCAATGAATGTGTATGAAATCTTGTTTACTCAACAATTTATCCGATTGAAAAATTGACAAGTTTTCTAAGGATTACGCTAAAATTGACTTCAGAGAATTCCTTAATACCAACTTTATTATGTTACTATACCTATAAATCAAATTGCAACAAACTAGAAAAGACAATCCAATAAAAATTTCAACATTGAACAAATATTCTCAGGATTTATTCTTAACCGAGCCTCTTTACTTCTTCCTTGGCCAAAAGTTTTTCCTTGGGCTTTGTTTTTGCCTGAGATTTGGTTCGCATAATGCTACCACCCCATTGTGACTTATACTCATCAAACATGTCATTGTAGTTAGCCTGCAAGAAGAGTTCATTTATAATTTTGATTTTATGTGGAATTGTTTGATGAGTAAAACATAGTGACTTATAATAACTTATGCGCACCTTTATTTCCTCAACACTATTGCTAAATTCCTTCTTGTCCTCATTCTTCACATAAGTCAAGCACAAGGCATTTATTTCTTTTGTGCACAATCTGCAAAAAAAAATTGCTTAGTCACAAGTTCTACATATCAGTGTTCCATGAAAAGTAATCACATATTACTTACAATAAAATATTGCATAGTGCAGAAGGCATATTAGTTTCCCATGACAATTAATCACATATTACTTATAATTTAAGCTTCTGTGAACTCTGTCATGCCCAAAAACAGTTAATAAAGGTTATAAATATGCATACCCCTCAAGGAGATGTTTGCCCTTGTTAATTGCATATGGGATGTTTATTTTTCTACAAAGTGAAGGAAGCCATACTATCAGCTCAATTGGATCAATATCATGTGCAATGACTACCAATTTAGCTTTACTCTGCATGCATAGAAATGTTCTTTATGATGGTTGAGAAGAAGAAATGATTTGTTCGAGGAATACATAACAATACACCAAAAAAACAGAGCTCTGTTAAAATGCATATTGGAGAAACAATTACAATTACAATTGAAATACTTGCTCAATTAGGTAGGTTACTTGATTAATTACATATTTCATAACAATAGGTTTCTTCACTTCAACATGTAGAATTTCTCAATGTAAATCACCTTATAATGCACTGTACTAAAGCAAAAGACTTGATCTCCTTCTACAAACAAACTCACGGAAGCTTAATCGATTTTGAGCAAGATCAAATAGAACACATATAACAGAGAATGTGAAATCAATCACACATGAACACAAAAGAATACTCTTGGGAAAGCCTCAGCTAGAAACCCCACTATGTGTAATATCATACAAGTGGAAATATCTCCAGATTACACAAAGATTTATTTCACACACTATCCAGCTCTCAGTACAATCCCTCAATGCTGCTCATAGATAGAATAGACACAACATATGCCTTCCTTTAGTCCTCCAAGCCTCCTATTTCCTTGCACAGTTTCTCCTAGGTCCTCTGGCTGCCACTTGTGTGAATTCACCTCTCGCACAACTCACAAAACTCATAAATAACTGCTCAATTCTCAAGGAATGAATTCCTTCTGCATGTAAGAGATATCCTCAAGGGAATATTCCTGTAGCTGATAGTACAATGTCCCATCCTCTGATCTCAACTAGGTATCTGACTGAACTAACATGCATGAGTTATTTATGAGAGAATATTTAGTTATCTGAAGTACACTAGTTACATGCATGCATGCATTAACTAACTGAACTCACAATTAGTTCCACAAACTGTTGGAACTAATATAACTAGACTTGACTCAGTTAACTGAGCTAACTAATTACAACTCAAAGTAAAACTCATCCTGATCTCCTTAATTAAGGGCTAACTTCCTTAATCAAAGGGATAACTATTGCATGTCTTCACATAGACTTCATGCTTGATTTTCTCCAACTAATTAACTCAAGATGAATTAATTAATTATTTTTCTAACAACTGCTAACATCAAATTCGAATTTTAATTCTCAATTTTAGTTCAGGGACTAACTAAAATTGGAATGTATTTAGAAATGTTATTTATAAAATTTCTATATTTAACATTTCTTGTTGCTATTTTCAACACTCCCTCTCAACAAGAAAGGGATTATCTGTCACCCCGATCCTGTCTCTGTGGAACTTGAATTTGCATTTCGATAATGCCTTAGTCAAAATATCTGCATCCTGCTCCTCGGTCGAAACATATAGCAACAACATGATCCTCTTCACCACATAGTCTCGAAGATGATGATACCGGATATCGATGTGCTTGGATTTGTCATGAAATACTGGATTCTCAGAGAGTTTGATACAACTATGATTATCGCAATAGATTATAGTTGGATCCATCCTCTAATCAAACAATCCAACAATTTTCTGCATCCAAATGGCCTCACATGCTACCTGACTGGAAGTCATGTATTCAGCCTTTGCTGAGCTAAGTGCAATTAACCTCTATTTCCTACTGTACCAAGAAACTGCAGCTAAACCAAGTTTGAAAATTTCTCCTGAAGTGCTCTTCCGATCTGATGGACTCATTGCCCAATCTGCATCTACGAAGCCCTGAAGCTTCACTCCCTTTGTCCATCTGTACCATAATCCATACTGAGATGTGCCTTTGAGGTATCTCAGCACATGCTTCATTGCCTTCCAAAATAGCTTAGTAGGTTGAACAATAGCTTGACTCAGTTGTTTCACCGCAAAGCACAAATATGGTCATGTGTTCACTAAATACATCAATGAATGCACAAGTTGTTGATAAACAGTAGCAATTACTACCTCACCTGAAGTAGCATCCTCTTTCCTTCAGTTACCTACTAGAGGAGTCTACATGGGCTTGCACTTCTCCATATGAAATCTCCTAAGTATCTCATTGGCATACTTTCCTTGAGACACAAACACTTCCCCATCCTTCTGTCACACTTCCATGCCTAGAAAGTAGTGCATAAGACCCATGTCTTTCATCTCGAATTAAGACTTGATCAACTGATCATCACCTATCAATATTAGATCATCAACATAAATAACAATGATTAATGGCTTGCCTTCTACCATTATGTGGCATAGGTTCACATCTTCTTCACTCTTTGTGAAGCCCAACGAGGTGAAATAGCTGTCGATTTTGGTGTACCAAGCACGAGGTGCTTACTTCACCCCATACAAACCTCTCTTGAGTTGACACACATGCCACTCGTGATAGAAGGTCTCAAAACCTTCTGGCTACTCTATGTACACCTCTTCCTCAATATTTCCATTGAGGAACATAGTCTTCACATCCATCTGCTGGATCTTCCAAGCCATCTATGCTGATAGTGTCAACATCAATATGATAGATGAGTACCTTGCTACAAGAGTAAAAGTCTCATCATAGTCGATCCCGTCGACCTATGAGAAACCACGGGCAACAAACCTTGCCTTATTTTCTCAACACTATTATCAGCTGCTTTCTTTACCTTGTAAAGCCATCGGGAACTCATCACTCACTTGTCCTCTAGTCTTGGAAAAACATCCCAAACACTGTTCCGAACTATGGAGTTGTACTCCTTGCATCAACCCAGTCTGGTTTCTACACTGCTTCCTTGAAGGAAGATGTTTCGGTCTCTATACATTCCCCAACCATGGCCATGTAACCAATGTATTGCTCAGGTGACCTCCTCTATCTGCGATGAGAAGATGGCTATCCCACATACTCTCTCGCATCCATCATCAATCTATCAACCTCTCTTGAGCATTTCCACCCATCTCTGGAAGACTCTGCATGAGTGGATGTCTCCACTCCTAGATCCTCTGCATGCAGCTACTCCACATCAGTTTGAGGCTCTCCTCCTTAGGAAACAAAATTTCCTCCTCTACATGCAACTTGAGCTCCCTCTCAAGGGATATTCACATGGACTTCTACTCATCGAACTTCAGATCTATGCGTACCACTCTCCTCTGACTAGTAGGGAAGAACACGCGATAGTTGTGGGGTGTATCAGTGTACCCCATAAGTATCGCGAATTCACTTGTTGGCTCTAGCTTCTTCTAGGCATCTTTGGTCACATGGAAGAATATCAATGAGCCAAAGATCTTGAAGTGACTCACATCTAGTCTCTTCCCAGAAAAAGCCTCCTCTAGTGTCTTCATTCCCAGTATACAATGCGGGCTTCTATTCTGCAAGCATATTGTTGTATTGCATGCCTCAACCCACAAATGAAGTGGTAGGCCTTGGTCATGCATCATTTCCCAAGCTACTCCCACAATCATTCTATTCTTCCTTTCAGCCACCCATTCTGTTATGGGTTATGGGTTGTCGTCAACTCCCGTTTAATTCCTTCTGCTACACATAAGTCCTTAAAATATTGAGATATATACTCTCCACCATTATCACTTCACAAGGCCCTTATTTTATTTCCAGATTCTTTCTCAACCAAGGCTTTGAACTCACAAACACTTGAGAAGGTTTGATCCTTCTTCTGCATGAAGTAGATCTAACATCTACGAGAAAAATCATCAATAAAAATAACATAGTACCTTTGTTTAGCGGTAAAGGCTGTTGAGAATGGTCCACACACATCTATATGAACTCACTCAAGTATTGCTCCAGCTCGTCTGTCTCGATCCTGAAAGGAATATTTGCATACTTACCCAAGGTGCAACCTTCTGCATGTATCCACTTGCTCTAGTTTACCCTTGGGAGGTTCAGTAGAAATGTGTTGCATCGTCTTCAAGGCCCCATGGTGCAAGTGGCCCAATCTTCTATGCCATAGCTCACCAATATCTTGGCTTTGCACCAACTCTACTTTGGAACTCAATGCAAGACAATCATCTACCTCTAGCTTGTAGAGATTCTTTACTCGAACACCAATCCTCTTGGTCTGTCCCGTGTCGATGTGCCTGAGGAATGACTTTCTTTTACTAAAGACTACATCATAGCCTTTGTCTTCGAACATAGTGACAGATACCAGGTTCTTCTTTAGACTAGGCACATACTTTACATCAGTTAGGGTGAGAGGAGCTCCATGCTCCCTATAAAACACAACTGTGCTTTCACCTGAAACATGGTACTTTCCATCATCGCCCATCTCTATGCACATTTTGAGGTCCTTCTCCTCCAAGGTACTGAATAAACTCTTGTCGTTGGTCATGTGGAATGAGGCTCCAATGTCCAGGTACCAAACACATCCCACCATCAATGAAACCATGCATGCGATGACAGTGAAATCCAATTCGAATTGTGAGGTCACTGCCTAACCATCTAATCCTTTCAAGGATCCCTTCTTGGATTTCTTCTATGGATAATTCACAGCATAATGGCCCACCTCATGACAATGAAAGCATCACACTTTCGATTTCTCAATCTTCTTCCCACCATGGGAAGAACTTGATTTGGAATGGGAAGCCTTCCGTTTCCCTTTCCTCGCCTTACTCGCCAAGGCTATATTTTCTTCATCATCATGGTTTGATGAAGAACCATCTTTGGTGCTTCTCCTTATCTCCTCCTGCATCAGATCTAACCATAGTCATTCCCAATCTGGCAGTTTCTCTCTTCCATGTACTGAGTCTTGGTAGTTATGCCAACCCCCAGGAAGACCGAGGAGAGCAAGAATCAACATGTCAACATCGACTGTCATGATTCCTACACTTCCAAGCTCATCCCTGTAGGTGGTGAGCTTGTTTAGATATGTAGAGACCATGTTACCTTTTTCACACTTGATTTTCCGAAGCTTGTCTCTCAGCGCCAGCTTCCTCTGATCGTTGTTGTTCTAATATAGATCCTTCAATGTTTTCCACTTTGAAAATGGTGTCTCCTTCCCATGGAGACTCGAGAGAATGTTTTTATTTCTTCCATTCTGCCAATTCTTGGGCATTAGCTATTGCTGGCTTGGGCACTTCTTGATCAATGAGGTCCTTCAAACCGTTGTCCTCTAATACCACTTCCATGTGATCCTTCTAGGCTATATAATTCGAGCTACCATCTAGGGCATACTCGAGTCTCAAACAGTTGAACGCCATTGGTGAAATTTGAGATGTGATAAGAATTCGATTTCTATATCAGGAACTTCAAGCTTTGAACTTATCCCTTCTTTTTATACTGTTCTCCATTTTGATCACCTTTGATCCAATACCACATAGAATTTCTCACTGTAGATCACTTGATAATGCAATATATGAAAGCAAAATACTTGATCTACTTCTACAAACAAACTTGTGGAAGCTTAATCGATTTGGAGCAAGATCAAATAGAACACACATAAAAAAGAATGAGAAATCAATCACACATGAACACTGAAGAATACTCTAGGGAAAGCCTCAACTAAAAACCCCTCTATCTATAATATCATACAAGTGGAAATATCTCCGGATTACATTAAGCTTTAGCTCACAAGCTATCCAACTCTCAGTACAATCCCTCAATGTTGATCATAGACAGAATATACACAAAATATGTCTTCCTTCAGTCCTTCAAGCCTCCTATTTCCTTGTGCAGTTTCTCTTGGGTCCTTTGGTTGCCACTTGTGTGAATTCACCTCTCACACAACTCACCAAACTCATAAATAACTATGCAATCCTCAAGGAATGAATTCCTTCTGCATGCAAGAGATATCCTCAAGGGAATATTCCTGCAATTAATAGTACACTATCCCATCCTCTGATCTCAATTGGGTCTCTGACTGAACTGACATGCATGAGTTATTTATGAGAGAATATTCGGTTATCTGAAGTACACTAGTTACATGCATGCATGCATTAACTAACTGAACTCACAATTAGTTCCAAAAATTGTTGGAACTAATCTAACTAGACTTAACTCAATTAGCTGAGATAACTAATTACAACTCAAAGTACAATTCATTCTGATCTCCTTAATTAAGGGATAACTTCCTCAATCAAAGGGATAACTATTGCATGTCTTAACATAGACTTTATGTTTGATTTTCTCCAACTTGTTAACTCTAAATGAATTGATTAATTATTTTTCAAACAACTGCTAAGATCAAATTCAAATTTTAATTCTCAATTTTAGTTCAGGACTAATTAAAATTGGAATGTATCCCGAAATGCTATTTATAGCAATGTCATTTTTAGCATTTCTATATTTAGCATTTCTTGTTGTTATTTTCAACACAACAATTTTCCCTTCTGCTTGACCCTAGGATTTTTTTAAGAAGCCTTTCCTTCTCTGTAGCTTTATCTTCTAGCCTATATTTTTGAATCATCTTGAAAAGGTTGACAGCTACATTAAAACAAAAGGTATAAGCCAAAGGACTCAACCAATACACAATGTAAAAAAACAACCTCAGACAGTAGAAAATAAAAGATACAACTACTCTAATAATATACATCAATCCTTTAAGGATCATTTCAAAATAAGAAAGAAGAAAAACATAATTCATTCATAACTGAAATACCAAAAATACTTAAAAGCAGAAAAATTCTACTTCAAGGTGGTCTTGGAAAAAAATAATGTTGCTACACATTGATCTATATTTAAGCACAACGATAAAAAAACATGCACAATAATTATTTCTCATATTTGTCAAACATTGGTCAAAAGAAAATTATATGGAAATCATTAATAAAACCATATTCGTATGTTATCCAATTAAGTCAACAAAATATAGAATTGATTGAGATAGTCTACATAATAAATATGAACCGAAAGGATCTATTTCTAGGTGTTTTAACTTTTTTTCTGTGTTATTATGAGGATGAAAATATCTTGAAAGCTTATGCTTGAGTCAAACTCTGTTCAACTCTACTAATGGGCCATGTTAACATAGTCATAAGGCATATTGTCTGAATATGAATCAAGCTCACAAATAGTCAAATTCACCAACAAAAATTTAGGCTCACATTCCCTCATCATTGAAGCTTTCTAATTATGGCCAGACAACTACAAAAATCAAATTAGTTGTTGTTAATAATTTTTGGTTTTCTTTTAATTCTGTAATTCAGTTTTAAAGGATGTTTACACTTTAGTTTCTTGTCCAATAGTTGTTGTTATTCAAGTTTTTTTATAGTTTTACATAGGCAATCGAGTCTGATTTTATCTAGGGGAAATGATATCATAAAATCAAGCCCATCCACTATGCTCCCTATAATATTCTATAGCATGTTGGTGCGAATGCATGTGATTTAGATTTTTCTTGCTAGCTTGGAAAAAGAAAGAATATTGACTTATAATAGCTTATGCACACCTTTATTTCCTCAACAATATTGCTAAATTCCTTCTTGTCCTCATTCTTCACAAAAGTCACCCACAAAGTTGTTGTTGTTTTTTGTGCACAATCTGCAACAAAAAAATTCTTAGTGCAAAAGTTGTACATATCAGTTTCCCATGAAAAGTAATCACATATTACTTACAATTTAACAAAAAATAGTTAACAAACATTATAAATATACATACCCCTCCAAGACATGTTTGCCCTTGACAATTGCATATGGGATGTTTATTTTTCTACAAAGTGCAAGAAGCCATACTACCGACTCAATTGGATCAACATCATGTGAAATGACTACTAATTCAACTTTACTCTGCACACACAAAAGTATTCCTTATCATGACTGAGAAGAAGAAATAATTTGTTGGAGGATTACATAGGAATACCCCAAAAATAAAGAGCTATGTTAAATCTCATAAAAGGAATTTGCTGAGAAACATAGGATACAACTGTTTTGAGAATCAATATTCTTATGCATTTTATGTTTAAACATAAAAATCTAGCAGGAAAAAAACACCAAGGTAACTCTAAAATTGAATCCGAGTGAATCTTCTAGCTCACATCCAAGGAGCAGAGTTGTTGGAGAAAAAGTGAAGCGCAAGGAACTCAATAGAAGAAGTTTTGAGTAAATTCCAACAAAGGGAAGGACAAGAACAAAAATGAGCATATCATGCATTTAGAAAGGGAGCAAATGGGTGGTCATACTCAAAAAGGGGAGGATCCAACATATCACATAGATGAGGTAAACAAAGACACAACTATGTCGTTCCAACATAAATATCCAAACGTCAATTCATGCTAGAAATAGAAGCTTATGGAGCAAGAAAGATCCAAACGTCAATTCATGCCAGAAAGGGAAGCTTATGCAGCAAGAAGGTTTTCACATCAATAGATTTACTAGGATGCCTAATGTAGATAATTTGGAGAACAATGCAGAAATTTATGAGCAAACACGAGAAAGAAACTACTAGTTTCATTCAAACAATGTGATTTTGGACTCTTAATCCTAAAACATACTTGTTGGAAATACTTCAGTCTATTAGGAGGGAAGTAGTTCACTAGCCTTAAATCTATTTCCCTATGTCTGTGATAGTGCTCAGAGATATACAAGTGATATAAATAGGTCACAATATAGTCAAAATGATTGCATGAGTGTTGGTCAGATAGTAGGCAAGCATGATCCTAATCAACTTCACTAGTGTTCCTCACTATGCAATTTCCTATGTAGATAGGGTTCCTTTTTGTACTGAATTTACTGTGTTCATAAGGAATTGACCTTGTTGGACCTGGAACTTGAGAAGATACATACTTTAAGCTCTGAAAAATAGAGTTTTTTCCATCTACAATTGCTATAGTAAAATCTAACTAATAAGAATTAGTATTGCACATTTCAAACAAATTTAGATGTTAGCAATGACAAAAAGGTAGTGCCCATTAATTTGTTTCCTAAAAGAAAAATGCATAAAGCTAAAATCGTCGCATTGACTTCCTCCTTGATGTTAGACTTTAATCTAGAGATAATATTTTTGGTGACTCGGGAAGGAAATACCTAGAGAGTTACAACCTTCACATCAACCCCCTCCATTTTTTCTAAGAATTGCCCTAGGTATAAAGAGTAAACCTTTCTCCTAACTATGTATACTTTGTTTTGACTCTTTCCTTTTACCATTAATTTAGTAATAATATTGATATAAGGTAAATGATTTTTTTTAATTTCAACAATTTCACATATACCATGTTTTGATGTTTATTGTAAATTAATGGGTAAATATGATTTATTTTTTATAACTACACATTGATGAAATCCATCCTTCAACAACTATATTAATTTTTTATTATTATTTATAATTTCATGAATGTGGATTAATAACTGCAGGCCAAACTTCATCCCATAGACTAATAATAAAGAAAAATCTTAATCTTATAAACTAATAATAAAGAAAAATCTTAATCTTATTTTAATACTCACATAAGAGGTTTTTGTGATTCAACATTTAAGAAAAAACTTCTGGAAAAAATCACATTGCATCAGGACAAAATTAATATTTTAATACTTTATTTACGTTGTAAATTAAATATACCTTAACTATAAACATAAATCATACTCTATCGGAAGTAAAAAAAGACTAAGAAATAGTACTATATAGTACTATATGCTCATACATATTAATAGTTAAAAATGTATTAAATTTGTTAAATAAAACTAATCGTTGTAAACCTAGGTAAACTATATGAAAAAATAAAGAACATACAACATGTACATACATACTAAATTAAAAATGTATTGATATTGTCAAACAAAACACATCCTGCAAATTGAAAATATGTTATGATGATTCCCGTGTTCACAGAGTCAGGCTTATATTTGATGAAAAAGGCCCCATATTCAGATTCATAACTAATTCTTCATGTTGTTATAGTTATACTCAGTTAGTTAATAATAACAAACATGGAAAAATGGTTGAAATTACGAAATTAGAGTTGCATTTCGCTACACGACAGGAATCAAGCCCGAAGAACAACATTGCATTTCAAATTTTTCTTTGATTTATTTTAAGTCATCACATTCGCAATCTGAGTGGATAAGAAAAAAATAAAGATCATTGATTTTGATGAAAGTAATAATTCTTTTTCTGTTGGAGCAACTACAGAAAAACGATTTATGCATTATGAAAAACGTTTATGTCACAAATTACTTCTCGTGCAGAGTTGTGATCCACAATGTCCATTCATAGATAAACCTCATCACTTCATGGGTCGCTGTCATTAACTTTGAGAAAGTCATTGTTGTGCCTACACTGAGCCTAAAAACCTTCTAGTATGACGAATAAATGATTCTCCTTCAAAATAATTACAACAAATTAAAACAAATAAATAAAATTACAAATATTATAGACCTTCACCATTGGAAAAGATTGACTCAGGTTCCCCCCTTCATTTCTGTAGAGATTTTAATTCTCCAGAAACTCAAAGCTGAAAGGCGTTATATATTTGCGTCTGAGGGAGGAAGGAATGTATATTTTTTTTCCGTAACTGTTTAGGCTATTTTATGTAGTGTCTCTCCATTTTCGCATATAGTAAGTATTAATTAAATGGTGTACAAATTTTCAATTGTCTAATATTTGATCTGATGCTGCAAAATAGTACAAGGTGGCAGTTAGAGGGATTGTTTTCAAAGAGGAACGCATATTGTCTAACATTTGATTTGATGGTGCAAAATAGTATAGGGTGGAAGCTTGGGATTGTTTTCAAAGAGGAATGCCTTATTGCATAATTAAATCTAAAAGCAAATAGGTTATAATTACTTTTGAGGTATCTCTAAACCCTCCATCCTCATGACTACTAAAAATATTCCCATAGAGATTTTAATAAATTAGAAATGAGAATACTTTTGTATATAATATGTGAAAATATTATAAAGAACTAGGATAGATGCATCTTAACCAAGGATCAAAGTGAAGAGAGAAATCAGTGTGACTAACAAGGATACAAAAAATATAGTGCATGATTCTTTTAAGTTTTTTATTATTGTATTTTGTTTGACATGATTGATACAAAATATAGGTTTAATATTTTACAACCAATTATGTTTTTTTAATTTAGATACTTTCTTAAATGAAATACAACGTGATCATATTTAAGAGAGAGAGTGAGATGAATGGGGAATAGAGTGGGGGAGAGAGGCATGAGGTGAGAGAGACATGGAGAGAAAGGAAAGAAGAGAGAGGAGGGGAGTGAGAGGAGGAGAGGGAGGGATAGAGATATCGATTTGGAGGGGGGAAGAGAGGGAGGGAAGAACAAAGACATTAAAAGATAGAGTTGGAGAGAGAGAGGGAGAGACAAGGGAGAGATGAAGATGGAATGGGGGAGAGAGGAGATGAGGGAAGAGAGTGAAAAGGAGAGGATAGAGATAAGGAAATAAGGGGAAAAGAGGGACATGGAGACATAGATATGGAGGGGGGAGATGGGGGGGAGGGAGAGAGAGAGAGAGGGAGGGAGATAGTGATAGAGTTGGAGAGTGGAGAGAGAGTGTGTATGATGGGCAGGAGTGATAAAGGGAGGTGGAAGAGAAAGGGATAGAGAGGAAGGAGAAGAGAGAGGAAGGAAGAGAGAGAGGACTTGAGAGACAAGAGAGAGAGGGGGAGAGAGAGATGGAGTTGGAAGGGGAATAAAGACATAAAGAGAGAAAGCTAGATAGGGAGAGGGAGTGACAAGGGAGAGATGGTGAGGGAGAGAGGAGAACAAGAGGGAAGAGAGAGAGAGAGAGAGAGAGAGAGAGACATGGGGGGGGAAGAGAGAGGAGAGGGGAAGAGGGAGGAAAGCGAGATAAAGAAAAAATCTGCGAGAGAGTGTGTATGTTTTGGGAGTGAGAAAGAGAGAAAAGGGGAGATAGAGATATAGATGGAGGGGGGAGAGAGGACGGAAGAGAGAGGCAAAGAGAGAGAGAGAGAGAGAGAGAGAGAGAGAGAGTATGTATTTTTGGGGGCTGAGATAGAGAGACAATGGGAGATATAGATATAGATGGATGGGGTACAGAGGGTAGAAGAGAGAGGGAGGAGAGAAGGGGAACAGATAGAGAGGGATAGGAAGAGGAAGAGATATAAATATAGATAGATATGGAGAGAGAGTGTGTATGTTTGCGGGATGATATAGAGAGATAAATAAGGAGAGACAGAGGGAGATAGAGATATAGATGGAGGGGGCGAGAGGGAAGAAGAGAGAGACAAAGAGAGGGAGGGAGGAATAAAGTTAGATATGGAGAGAGAGAGAGAGAGAGAGAGAGAGAGAGAGATCTGTTTAGGGGGTTGAGATAGAGAGACAAATAAGGTGATATGAAGGGAGGTATATATATAGATGGCACGGGGAGAGAGGGAAGAAGAGAAAGATAAAGAAAAGGAGGGAGGGGCAGAGAGAGAGACGAGGGAGAGAAGGGGGAGAGAGAGAAGGAGTGAGGGAGGGAGTTAAACATAGAATGGAAGGTGGAGAGAGAGGGAAGAATAAAGAGACACACCATAGACAAATGCAAACATAGAAGTTAGATCTAGAAAGTCATTAATATTTTGGTTTTTCACTAAAATAGATTTATTTATTTCAGTGTAGTTGTTGATTTCTAATCCTATTTGACCACTTGCACTAGATGCATTGATTTAACTGTAGATGCCAATTCTGAATCCTATTTAATACCTTACATTAGATGCATTGATTTCAGTGTAGATGTTGATTTATATTCCTCTTTGATTTCTTGCACTGGATGCATTGGTTTCCATGTAGATATTTATTTATAATCCTATTCGATTGCTTGCACTAGATGCATTGATTTCGGTGTAAATGTTGATTTATAATCCTATTTGATTGTTTGCACTAGATGCATTGATTTTAGTGTAGATGTTGATTTCTGATTTGATGCAACTATATGTATGATGTACATTAATTTCAAAGTAATTAGATTAATAATGTGCATTGATTTTAGTGTAAGAACATCTCTACCCCCTCCATTTATATCTCTATCTCCCATTGTCTCTCCTTCTTTATCTCTTTATCTCATCCCCCAAACATACACAGTCTCTCTCCATATCGATATATCTATCTATTTATCTCTCCCTCCCTTTTCCCCTCCCTCTCTCTTCCCATCCTCTCTCTCTAACAATTCTCTCTCCATATCTATATCTCTTCCTCCCTTCTTATGTTTTCCTCTCTCTTCTTCCCTTGCTTCCCCCTTCCATCTATATCTTTATCTCCCTTTGTTTCTCCTTCTCACCCCCAAAACATATGCAGTCACTCTCAATATAAGCACATAAAACCTATTCATGACATTTAATGAATTATGTGTTACAATAACTCAACCATAAATACAATACTTAAATTTTCAACCTAAATAAAATGTTTACTTACACAAAATGTTTTCTTCCTGAAATTGTAAACTATTTGTAGTTGGATACATTCTTATTATTCTCATTTTACATCATTCAACATTGTTAATCACTTTGCATTCAAACATGGTAATAGAAAATAACTACCATTGAAAATTATTTGGGGTTCAACACTCCATAAGTCACAATGATTGACTTTGGAGAAAACTACTATTAATATTGGAGAGCAACAAAGACAAGATATGATGTTTATTATAGTAGATTGAGTCAAAGATTTGAATAGTCTATGAATTCAACTACCCTTTCATATGATCGACATGAGGAAATGGAAAAATTAATAGGTGTGGCAATAAGAATTGTAGAAGAAAATAGTTTCAAATTTATTTGGATAGAAGATTGTTTGTAATTGACTACATTTTTTATTATTCTATCAAATTAATTCATGAAATGTTATTTTGAATGTCTATTGAGAATATTTGACATGAATCAAGTATGAGAGAAAGAATATAAATGGGAATCTTTCGATTCATTCGGCTCTCTGCTCAGTTCCTTTTTATTCCCCGGGATTTTTTCTGTCATTCAACATTGTTACATTGTCACATTGCACTCAAAAATTTTATTTCATCATTTTTTATCATTCAAGTTACTAATAGTTTCTCACATGTCAACAAACTAAGGTAGCTAAGAAACTTTAAAATTAAATTGGCCAAATTAATCTTAGACATATTTAGCATATTTAAAATTATCTAAATAATTAGATGTTCAACAATTTTTTTATGATTGCACACAACTAAATCTAGCCTAGATCCATCTTAAACCCAGATCTATCAAGTACCGAGAGAGATCAAATCTCTTGAGGTGCAAACCTTTCTTGAAGTTTTGCACTAAGAAATGAGGTTTGCACGTTGAGAAATTTGATCGCTCTCACGCTTGATAGATCCGGGGTTAAAATGGATCTAGGCTGGTAATAAATAGAGTACAACTTATCACAATTCTTAAATTTGAAAAAATAAACTTTTAAATGTTTGAGTGTCAATTTCAATTGCAAATTTATACTTGCATTTGCACCAAATGTTGCAAAGGAAATGCTGCAAGGCATAAATTGAGGAACAATCATGACATGGGAATGGGCAAATCTAAATGAGATGTAGAGATGTAGCAAAAATAAAATTCTAACGTTGTATAAACAAAGATTGATTTAGGGTGCCTCACACTATTTTTTATTAATTATTGAATTAATATTGCATACAAATCTCATAAAATTCATTCGAATTATAATTTAGGGCTCTAATATCTAAGTTTCACTTTGGGTCATTAACATGGTGATTCCCTGTCTCAACCACTCAATCACTAAACCACAAGCCAACAAACAAAAGACTGCAAAATGTTACAATCATTACCATAGTAAACCCAATGACTCTACACACAAGAATTTATTCTTTACTGGAAGATCATATTTCTTACACATATCCACAAAAAGAATGTCATGCTGAAATCATTCTATAGAACAGAATATATGTTATTATAACTTGTAACAATAAACTTTGTATGAATTAACATTACAGTCTTTTAAGAAACCAGTAAAGACCAGTAAAATTAAATCCAACATAACCACCAATCATTAAGAAATAAAGAGTGTAGATAGATAGACAAAAAAAATCTGTAATCTCTGGTAGCTTATACTCATGTATGATGATTCCTGACAACTTCCTCAAGATTGGGTAGTATGATGAAAGGGATTTTTTAAATATAACCTGAAGGCTTAAGCCTCAATTTGGATTCTTCCCAAGTTGAATGAATCAACTTCATGACAAGATGACAAGTGAACTAATGAAGAAGTAGTAGTACAATAATTGCAAACTAAGTGTGAATCTGTAACAATAGTTGAAGATAATACGAAAGGAAAAATCATTAGTAATACAATTGTGAAATAAGTGTGAATCTGCAACATTAGTTCAAGCTAATATGAAGGTGATTCACATGAATATCCAGTTCTAGGAGGAGGGGATCCAAAACCCATGTGATCGAGTGCTTCCAAATGAGCTCTGCATCTCTGTGGATATGCAACTGTGGGATTATTTGACAGGCGTGACATTTTGTAAGTAGTAGTCTTCTTTCTCTCAACGGGGCTATTACAAGCTTTGCATGGGAACACTATAGAGGAGAATGTTCCAAACAAATTTAACGACAGAAAAACACACAACAATAGTGAAGACTATAAAAGTTGAACATATCCTTGCCAGATGAGAGGCAAGAAACACTAGGGAAAACAAATGGAGATCTGCAAAAAGACATATGGGGATTTGTAGTTTGTGGGCTTAAACATATCTTTGTAAACTGATTTGGCTTTGTTGATGGTTGTTGTAGGGTTGCACCTTGATCAGATCTATACAAAAATAATTTTCTCATAGTTGATTAGGAATTTGATACTAAGACCAGGTGAGGAGCTTAGCTGAGAGGGACTAGGACACTTTATGAATTGAGCTCCAAGTCATGACAAGGACCTTAACGGAGTCAAATAATATCTTTCATGTCATTACCTACCTCAAAAAATCTAAATTAGGTAAGGACATTGAGACAAACCCTCCTATTATGGATATTTGTGTTAATTCGTACATATATAAAAAACCACACAACGGTTTGATTATTGTGTTGTAGAATGTACATATATTGTGCACACAATTACAAAGATGAAAAAAACCATATTTAAATTCTTTTCAAATGTAAATATCAGTGCATTTGATCTTAGTGAAGGTGGAATTTGATACTAACATGCTACTAGCATCTTTATTGAGCTCAAGTATAACCAATTAATCAGGACCATACCTTCCTCAATTGAGCTTGAGCTCATGAAAGAAAAGTTAAGATTTTTCAAGACATTATAGAGGTAGCTTAGGTAAGGGCTTTCCAAACTGACCCTCCTAGCCTGCAAGCTTAGCAAGACACAACAAATCTTAAGTTAAGATGGATCTTTGTGTTAAATTTTGGAATATTTTGGAAATTTACATTTTCAATGCTGAAATTTGATTGTAAAACTAAAAACAATCAAAACCAATAAATCCTTATGACTAAATACACCATTAAATGTTTCTATTTGTATAATTTTATTAGTAATTATACTAATTATATTAATCATTAGTATATGGTGCTAATAGATAGAATTTATGCGAAACCATTTACTTCATCCTGTATTTTTAAATTTTGGAAATCTGCATTTGAAATGATGAAATTTTATTGTAAAACTAAAAAAAATTGAAACCAATAAATCCTTACGACTAAATACACACTTAAATGTACTTTTTTTAGCTTCATTATATGTACTTTGTTTAGATTCATTATATTTAATGTATAATACGACTAAATACACCATTAAATGTACTTTGTTTAGCTTCATTATATTTAATGTTATACAAGTATGAAAATGATGTGATATGAAGACACATATTGTAATTTCGGCACTGGAACTAGTAGCTAAAACTTCGTATGAATTAACATTACAGTGTTTTAAGAAACGAACAAAGACTAGTAAAATTAAATCCAACATAACCACCAATCATCAAGAAATAAAGAGCATAAATAGATGGAAAAAGAAAGTCTCTAATCAGTGATAGCTTGTAGCCATGTATGATGATTCCTGATAGCTTACTCAAGATTGTATAGTATGACTATGGATTTGCGAAATACAACTTGAAGGCTTAGCCTCAATTTCGATTCTTCCCCAGTTGAATGAATCAACTCCATGACAAGTTGACAAGTGAACTAATGAAAAATTAGTAGTACAGTAATTGCGAACTAAGTGTGAATATTTAACAACAGTTGAAGGTAATATCAAGGGCATACTCATTGGTAATACATTTGTTGTGAAATAAGTGTGAATCTGCAACAGCAGTTCAACTTAATATGAAGGTGATGCATATGAATATCTAGTTTCAAGAAGAGGGGATCCAAAACCCATGTGATCGAGTGCTGTCAAATGAGCTCTGCATATGCCTCTATGGATTTGCAACTGTGGGATTATTTGACATGGGTGACCTTTTGTAAGTAGCAGTCTTCTTTCTCTCATCAGGGCTACTACAAGCTTTTCCTAGGAACACTATAGAGGAGAATATTTCAAACAACTCTGACCACAGAAAAATACAATACTTAAGACTATAAAAATTGAACATATCCTTACTAGATGAGAGGCTGGAAACAATAGGGAAAACATATAGAGAACTTCAAAAAGCCCTATGGGGATTTGCAATTTGTGTGATTGAACAAATCTATGTAAACTGCTTTAGCTTTCCTAATTGTTGTTGTAGGGTTGTTCCTTGATCATATATCTACACAAATAATTTGCTCATGATTGATTACGAATTTTACACTAAGACCAGGTGAGGGAGGACCTTAGCTGAGAGGGACAAGGGCACTTAATGAATTAAGCTCCAACTAATGACATGGACCTTAACGAAGTCAAGTAAGATATTTCATGTCATTACATCCCTTAGCAAATCTAAATCGGGTAAGAACATTGAGACCAACCCTCCTATTATGGATCTTTGTGTTAATTTGTTCATATATAAAAAACCACACAAGGGTTTGATTACTGGGCTGCATAATGTATATATATTATGCACGAGATTACAAAGATGCCCAAAACCATATTTAAATTCTTTTCAAATGTGAATCTCAATGCATTTGATCTCAGTGAAGGTGGAATTTGATACTAAGACGCTACTGGCATCTTTCTTGAGCTCCAGTATAACCAGTTAATTAGGACCATGCCTTCTTCAATTGAGCTTGAGCTCATGACAAGAATCTTAACTGAGCATAATTAAGATTTTTCATGACACTGTAGAGCTAGCTTAGGTAAGGCCTTTCTAGACCAACCCTCCTAGCTTGAAAGCTTAGCAAGACACATCAAATCTTAAGTTAAGATGGGTCTCTGTGTTAATTTGTGTTTACAGAAAAATTTAAAACCAAATATGGATCTCTGTGTTAATTTTTGTATATATAAAAACCAAAAATGTTCGACTATTGCATTGCAAAATGCACACATACTAAGCAAAAGAATGTAGAGATGCCCCAAAACCATATTTAGATAGGCATGAGAAATCATATTTCTTAAAATGACAATCCTTATAGTTTTGTGCCATGTTCATGAAGAATTTGATACTGTAACTCTACTAGGACCTTCCCTGAGCTGAAGTATAACCAGTTATTTAGTTAGGACCTTATGATTACTGGGTTGTAGAATTCACATATATTGTGCACAAGACTATAGAGATGACCGAAACCATATTTACATGTACCATTCAAAAGGATACATAGATACACAAAACCATATTTAAAATTTTTAAATTGTCAATCTGCATGATTTTTCACTCATCTAAAGAGAAATTTGATACTAATACCTTAATAGGACCTTTCCTGGGCTCAATCATAACCAAGTAATTGGGACCAATCAGCAACCTTATTCTTACCTTTACTTTATGAGTGAGTTATATCGCCTTTACGACATTAGATTGGACGAAGGACGACTTATGGCTTTCACATATTGGCAGTCCCACATAGGTAGAGATGAGAGGGGTAGTACAATGAACATGAATTATGTAGTCATTTTAGTGATGTAGAGATTGATTCTAGAGATTTAGATAGATCTATCTATAGGTGTAGAGATTATAGTATCGATCGGTAGAGTATTGAGATAGATATCAGCATGTATCGGTCTAGATAAATATAGAGTATGTTGAATGGGTTGGAGTGAATACA
This sequence comes from Pinus taeda, assembly GCA_000404065.3. Classification (NCBI taxonomy): domain Eukaryota; kingdom Viridiplantae; phylum Streptophyta; class Pinopsida; order Pinales; family Pinaceae; genus Pinus; species Pinus taeda. Next base: position 28,680 of record APFE030869832.1, on the reverse strand, counting down.
TTTTGGGCCTTCTTTTCTTGGGTGAGTGTCCTAAGTGCTCCTCTATTTCATTCTCAACTCTTTCTCTGCACTATCTTCATAAACACTGTTGCCTGCATGCATTCTCCGTCTCGAACACTCATCATTATTCAGAACGGAGGGTACATCTATATATTTCCTTGTGAGTTGCCAGATCTAGTCCTTTAGCCTTGCACGTAGTTAGTTAGGAGGGAATATACTCTATATTTGGTTCATAATAGCATTAGAGGATCTAATCCACATGCACCTCCTCCATGCATTAGATCGTGTCTTCCTTTACCTATTGTTTATTGGCAGATTGAAATTGACCTTGTGGGAATGATGTTGATTCTGAAAGACCCTAGATATATGCATGGGCATGTCCCTATCCAGCTAGATTTTTTTAGTAATGATGATCCCTTATCTGTCTTCTACTACTTTTGAACATGGAATCCCATACCTTTTTCTTTTATTCCAGTGTCCTCTTTATCACTCTCATGATGTTAGAAGACTTAGCTCTACTTTCATTGCGCTCTTGAAGACTTCCAATTACCTGTGTACCTTACTAGTCATTTTCAAGCTTAAGCATGAATATCTATCTCAAGGTTTTGCTTGTTGGCCTAGTGCTGGAACAAGAAATGAATATAGGATGGTTGAATCCAACTGGATGGGAGTGACTGCTGGCTGGGAAAAGAGGTGGACCATACCTTCCTAAGTCGAGCTTGATCTCATGACAAGCATTTTAACTAAGCTCAATTAAGATTTTTCAAGACATTGTATAGCTAGTTTATTTAAGAACTTTCTAGACCAACCCTCCTAGCTTGCAAGCTCAACAGACACATCTCAAATCTTGAGTTAAGATGGATCTTGTGTTAATTTCAACGATGGCCAGTAAAAGGCATTGCAAATTTTTCTTGGTGTATATGATGAAAAAGTAATTTAGGTTTGTGCATGGGGGCTGTAAGCCTTCAAGACCTCAACCCATTTTAATTCATTCATAGGAAGAGTAAAGAATGAAGAAAAAGAATAATAATTACTCTTCAAGTTATTTTTGTACAGATTTCAGGGAACAAAACTTATGGAAAGAGGAAACATTTTAATCAATGTAATAAACTCAAAATTGATTTACAAGTTAAAACTCTGAAATAAGAATAGAAGTTGATAGCTAAATCATGTTATGTTTCATTAAAAAGAAAGAAAGTAGTTCTAGTTCATCGCAGAATTATGAATGTACTGTAAGTAAAACAAGCAGAAGTCATTTTCTCTTTTACATAGTTTCATCATTAAACTATGAGTAGTAAGAAATTATAGTTAGCTAAATTCCATCTAGTCAAAAACATTAAGCCAAATAACTGATCAAAAACCCTCTAGAGGGGTTAGTCCTTCCATTATAATTTAGGTAAAAACAAAAAAAGGGGTTTATTCTTCCCCGTGGATTATTACATGCGATTTAAAAGTAGGCAATATAACCCCGAGCCACAGAAGCTTCATGGCTAGAACCCATTTGAAAACAGGGAAAAAGACTATAGCCAAGTTTATGTATAGCCGGGCGAAAAACAAAACAAGCAGTAATTGCAAAACTTCATAAATTATAAAACCTTAGGAAGAGCGAGCTGCATAAATAGTAGAAGTTCGAGAAATTAAGGAAGCCCTTTCCTGTAGTTATTCTTCCCATCTGTAGCAGGACGACATGAAGTTTTAATGCACTATGTGACTATAATGACAAGAAGAACAAAGCAAAAAATACTAAGATGGAGGAAGGGCATGGCCATTTCCTTCAAAGCCCTCAAGGTTGTAGTAGTAGAAACTCAACATGCAAAGAAAAAGAACCCATAATGATTAACGCAGAAGAAAATCCTCTTCGAGCTTAGCAAACTCCAATAGGCTCGGAAATGTAAACAAAGCAAGTTTTTTTTTAAAAATAGGTTCAAAACCCAACTTGGAGCAACAGGGGTTGGAAATTTGACAAGCTCTCCTCCTTCGCTGGTAAGGTATGCCACTATGGAGTTGCTCAGATTGAAAGTAGAAATTACATTGGTTAGTTTCCTTTTGTTCATAAACCAACTGGGATAAATCGAAATAAATAAAGAAAACCCTTACCTGTGGTGTTGAACATGAGAAGCCTGAGCAGACTTGAACCACAAACACATATTTCATTAAAATTGGGAACATTTTATTACAAGGACATCATTAGAATCGATTTTTTTGGTTATTTTAAAATTCTAGATCCACTATTTAATTCCAAATTTAATGAAATATGTGTTCACACCATTTGTTTTGGATCTAGAAGGAGTCCCAAAATACCCTAAATTTTTTATAATTGAATTCGGAGGACTCCTCATTATAGGTACTGAATTGAAGACAATGAGAGCTTAAATATGGGAAAATAGCTATTTCAGAATCATTCAGCAAGCATAAACCCAGTAAGGAACATGGTTTTGTTATAGGTAAGGTTGTCGATTAGCTTGAAGTTCGATGCTCAGAACCGTGTTGCAAAGAAATTTCTTCCAACCCTAGGTGAGTGCAATTGACCATCATTGACAACCTTCCAAGAAAAGTAGTTATATGCATAAATACCAAAGAAACTTTGTTCATCAAATACAAAAGACACAACCACTTCCATATCCTCCATCCTGAAACTAGAAAAAATAATTAGAAGAGATATATAAGACCAATCTCATAGCCAAAAAAATTCAAACATCAGAGAATCTGATAAATAGTACACATATAAAATTCTCTCTCAAATCTTGTCATTCCCAACAAAAAATAAAGGGAAAAATTACTTCAATGGGTGTCAAAGTTACAACAATCTCTTCCATTAAAGAAACCGGTTAAAATCCATGACAGGCATCATCAGATACCACGATTGCAGATTAACTCAAATGTAATGAAAGGATTGTTGAACTTTCTTTGAAGAGTTTTGTAGCCTACTAGAGAAAATGAATGCAATAAAAAAACCCAAATTCCCCCTCAAGTGCCTGTTAAGCATTGCAGAAGTTGTAAAGAATCATGCATAAGGAAAACATATTGCATGAATGAAGGATTCGACTTTCCTTACCTTATAACCTCAAACTGAAATTGAACCCTGCATCCTCAAACTGAAGTTGAAAACCCTATCGAAATCACAAGAATCCTTGTGGTTTTTCTTGGTCACCAAGACCAGACAATGATGAAGAGAATGTTGTAAAAACACTGGAGAATGCCCGTTTTAACCTAACTATTAAGGTTTTCTTTGTCTTAATTATTAATCTAAGGGACTTAAAATTTCCAATCGTCTAACATCCGATCAAATGGTGCATATCATTACACGGTGACAGTTGGGGGAGTTGATTTCAAAGGGGAATGCTTTACGACGTAAATGTGTTATTTTTTTTTAATATTTTTTTTAAATATAATTAAAATAACCAAATATTTCCATTTTAGAAAAAAATTATTTTAAATAATTAAATTCATAAACTAATTTGAGTAAATAAAAGTAAATATATTACGTTATCAATTAATTGTTGTGTACGACATGCTCTCGAGTCTAGTATGGTAGAGATGTTGTAATATTTAACATTTTGACTTGGTCAAAATCACAATCAAAATAAAATAAAAAACATTTGAATCGGGAATTTTATGCTTGAGGTTACTGAACCTGAGGTGCCTCATCCATCTTCACTCATTACTTTAGTACCTTCCCCTTCTCTTCCTTTGTCTTCGACAAAACCTCCATCAATATATTGTGGACTAATGGTGGGCCTCTTCCATACAAACTTGTGAGTATTGAAGAGATCTGTAGAGTCTGAAGATTGTCCTACCATGACATCCATTTTTCCTAAAGATCGTCTCTTTTTCATATATATTTACCACTTAAATAAAGCCATATCTACTAGGATTCGATGAAGGTATGCATTAGTATGTTTTCTTGTTCATATTCAACATTATACCCTATTGTTTTAATTAAAGTTACAATTGGCTACCAAATCAGTCTGTTTCCGCGGCTAATCCAGGATTCCATAGTTGTCTTCATTGTTCATGTAGTTCCAGAGCTCTAGGTCAACAGCGAAAGGTGAAAATGGATAGAAGATGACTCCCTCATGGAGAACTTCCTATCCACTTGAAACTATTTACCAAAAGAAGCATAGGAGATCGCGGTCAAACTCCAAGTCAACCGTCAGATTAACGTAGAATAGAACCCAAGATCAGTTGAAACCTTATCATTTTTCTTTCATAATAGAAAAATGACAATTTAACGATATAAGTTTATATAGGGTTAAGAGATATTAGGCTTAAAATCTTCACACAGTTATGCTAAGAAACATGTTATAAAGCTAATGGCCACACTGTTATTTGGGTGCGCGCTGAATGATATGTTTATCAATAGTTTTTGAATTTCGTGTGAATGAAATTGGTTTTTGTGTGCAAGCATTGTATTGATTTGAAGCTATAAATTGCTAGGTGGAGGCCCCCTACAAACAGTTGCAAGTTTTAATCAAATACAATCTGATTTCCTTTAAGTCTTTAATTGATCTATTTTTTGTGATAATGTTGTATAGTGATCTTGAATTGTTATCTGCATAAGAACTTTAATTTACTTTATACCTAGCTCAGACTGTTAACTAATTTTCTTTACACCTAGTACTACACAACTATTTCCTTGCTTTTTATCCAACATAAATGAAGTGTGTTCAATTCATAGATGTTTCTTGGATTACTTTGTTTTAGTAGAAATTAAACAAGCAAGAAGACCTCTCCTAAAACAACTGAGTTGAATAGCATTCCTTCATAGCTGATAGAATAGGTTTGTTTTTGCACTTAGAGAATTAAGAGTTGTAGCAAAGAGATTTAAGATCAAAAATCCCAACAATCTAACATAAGTAAAATCACCCTCACATCATCTCCAAACTAATTGGAGAGAGATTAATTCCTAGGAAACTTAATCAACATCCCTAAGAATTACAACACTAATATAGTTGACAAACCCCACCCCCATCTTGAGTTTGATCCTAACAAATACATAACGACCTAATGAATAAATTCTAAGCACATATTGTGCACCCATACTTCATCAGTCTATGCACCCTAGTTGACAATTTATGATTTCCAATTCAAGGACATTGAATTGACCAAACATTTTGGTGTCATTGCTAGGGAAGTACAATTAGAAGTTGAAAAAACAAAACCATCATTAATTTAAAAGAATACATGCATAGGGATAGAGGCTATAGGGATATATTTGTAGGACTAGGAAGAAGTTTAATTCCCACAAATCCACTCACTCCACCACGATTTCAAGATTCCACACCACCTACTCAAACCCAAATTTCATTTAGAGGTCAACAAAGACTTCCTGAAGTCTCAAGATCATAAATTCAATCCAAAACTTAACCTACTTCTTCTAATGAAGTTGTATTGAATAAAATCCTACATCCTCAACCACAGGAGTAATCTTTCTGTCCCCGATTGGTGAAAAATTTGTGGGAGAAGAATTAGAAATTCCTAGTGAAGAGGAGGAATTGGAAACTTTTTTTGAACATCCATTGGTAGAGGAACCAAAAATATTAGATGAACACTATCTTAGCTCCAAAGAATCTATCACAGCTGAAGAAGAAGGAGAAGTACACAATGTCCTTGGTGAAGAAGATAGGATTGGAGGTAGAGGAGGAGGAAGAGGTAGAGGTAGAGGAGGGGGTAGAGGTAGAGGAAATCAATATCATTTAGGATTCCCTATTCTTGATGAAGATACAACCCTCACAATGAAAAATATATCATCCTCAGTTCTTTTTAATTTCTATGGTTAAAGAAACAAATATCCAGAGACATTTCTCTTCGAATTTGAAGTATTATGTAGATCATATGACTATCTACATGATGCTCAAAAGTTGAAATTGTTCCCTACCACATTAAAAGACTCAACATTAAAATGGTTCATGAGTCTAGGAGTGCATTCCATAACATCATGGGCACAAATGAAAGAGGATTTCTTAGGCAAGTATAGAGATTATTGTATGCCTAGTAACCTTAAAGATGAAGTCTTCAAAATGACACAAAAATAAGATGAGAATCTTGAAGACATGGTAGAAAGGTTTGTTTATAATTTTAAAAGAGCAAAAATGGATAATTTGGATGAATAAACCTTAAAATCTCTTTTACTTAGAGCCGTTAAAGATGAATGGATCGATCTCATTAACCTAACTAGAAAAGGATATATTTCCCAACTACCATTTGCAGATAATTGTGATTTATGTGTATTTATCTCAAGGGGAAAAGCAAGAGTTGGAAAGAGTCCTAGGGACCCTCTCTTATCAAGAATAAACAAGTCTGTAACTAGGACAGTTAGTAGGGCATAAATAGGAAATCTGCTTGACACCTTTAAAATAGATATTTTAGGGAGCCTAAGTGAAAAAATAGATACCCTTAAAATACAAAACAAGAAAAATTCTAAAAATACTACATTATCCGTCTTCTGTCCTTTTGTACCTTAAGAAACCAATTTCCTGGTTGTAGAGAAATTGTGCTTAAGACATTAATAATTATTATTTGCTGTCTCTTATTTGTCACTTTATTGTTTGTTGTATTCTCAAATGAAGGACATGGAAAAATTGATCTTTAACCCTTAATACATATGTGACCAGAAAATCTCAAAATTCCATTTGTTGCTAGATATAAATGATGAATGAAGAAAGCTTGAAGCAGAAGTTAAAGATAAGATGCTGCTTAACACAGAAACTATTATCCGTCACTTAGAAGAATTATGAAAACGAGAACTAAATCATAGACAATATGTTTCTTAACACAGAAACTACTATCTACGACCCTTGGAGAAGTTAAAGATAATATGTTGCCTTACATAGAAACTATTATATATAACTTAGAAAGGAAGGTGAAAAAAAAAATTCAAGTATAGGAGCACTCTTTTAAGGAATTTTAACTTTATCTACATAAGCAAATAAAGATGTGCAGCTTCATTACTATACTTGAAAGAAGAAAACATAAGATGACACATGATAGAGAAGTTACAAAATTATACCCAACAATTCATGTAAACTTCTGATTCTTTCATCAATCAATAGTTATATCAAGAATACAGTGGCCTAGTCTCCGGGTTCTCCAAAATAGCAACAACAACCATTACAATTCACCTTTCGGGCTTTTATCTCTTTTATCACATTAGTTTTGGAATTGATTTCATGGAATAGCTAATAAACCGTTTTACAACAGTTATAAAACTATTTTTTCTTTGAAATTATTCAACTTTATTACATATAAAATATTGAAACTCAGAACATATGTAAAATTGTGCCAAAAGTTTTGGAAGGGGTCCACATATATGTCAGGAGTGTTCTGATTCACGGAAACACAAAGAAACCCAACCAATCACCTTTTCTTTGTATTCCTCTCTAACATTGATTTTCCCTTGATATAGCAAAATCAACACAAACCTTTGGTTACTATGTAACTCCAAAGAATTAACTCTGATTTATTAAACCATCAGATTTGCTTGTTTAATGTTTCATTGACTTCCCATCGCAAATCACAATCGATGTTTTAAATCATTGTATTGACCCAATCCTTCACAAACCGCGATATGATGGACATGCCAGAGTTATAAAACATGGCATAAATAATATCAGGTCTGGCCCATTGCACATCACAATTGGTGGAACAATATACATATATATAATTGTGGACCCACCTGAATTATAAGATGCCACATATAGCTTTTCGGGTTCATTATTTCAAATCACAATCGGTGGAACCCAACGTATATGCATAAGGCACTCTGTGATATGTCGGACCCATTAGGACTTTTAAACATAATGTAATAATTTTTGGGTCGAGAATCTCCACCGTATATTTCAACCCTAGGATCTGATGGCTGATATCAATTTTGGGTGGACTATTTACACGAGAGTTACCCAGCTGAAATGAGCGGTTTTTCTCTCCCCTCTAGTTTTACGTGTCAACCATTAAATGGAATCAGGCGCTTTCCTCTAAATACCATTTACCACTTTGCATCTACCTAAAATCCTGCTTATAGCTTAATGCAAGGACTTGTTCACGCTCGACGACCATAGATCTTCAACCATCAACAGTGGCGATGAACCTTTGGATTTCTCTTCCACCAGTGCTTCTGGTTAATCTCCACCATTCATTCCTTGATTCCAATCCTCATGATTTAATCTGGATCGTTCATTTCCTTTGACCTTATCCGTTGATCTCCAAGATCCAACTGTTCCTGTGCGTTCATTCTTCATCTGTCCACTCACTTTGACTTTGCACCTTTCCGTCAATATTTTGTTGTTCCAGGGTTTTAAAACATAATATATATGTATTTTGGTTCTGACTATCACGAATAGCAATCGGCCAAAGCTGAGGTGCTATGTTATAACTGCCCATTGTGATTTGTGATTGTGATTTATCTCATCACTAATATATATATATATATTATATTATATATATATATATTATATATATATTAGTGATGAGATCAAATCACAATCGCAAATCACAGTGGGCAGTTATAACACAACACCTCAGCTTTGGCCGATTTCTATTGGTTATGGCTGCATATAACCATTTATATTATGATTTGACTTGATCCTTGGCTATATCAGGGCTGATTCTTCTATAGTTGTTCCTTTAGCGATTCTGTTATGTCATTATCACTTCTTCCTCTTAATTTTATCTTTTTTGAAATATTTTCAAGTTCTGGAATGAAAAATGAATACTACAAGCAACAAAAATGCATGTTACAACATCTAGCTCCACCTGGGGATAGTTCTTTTGCCACAGAAGCACTAAGAATTGCAAATCAGTGCCTTTTCCTTGGGCATGGAGTCATACATTTCTTCGCCAAACTTAACCGTGTGAAAATTTTGTACATTGAACCCACGTCGATATCTGCAGTGATAGGATTCTTGTGCTTTGATAGAAAAATATTGAGAATCATAGATCAGTAGCCTTAATTGGGCATGGAGTCAAAAACTGTGAAAACCCTGAAATTTGACAAACTGAAACCTGACATTCTTGAAGTTCGGAACCTCTGCAAACTAGTTTCCAACTAGGACAATCATCCTTATTTATCCGCTAAAATTAAACTAAAGAAGTGTAACTGAAAACCAAATGCTCAACACTTGAGCTTCTTTATGTACAGGTTCCTACATATGTACATGATTTATCTCCTTCAGGTGAAGTCAATCTTCCAATTGTACCAGGTTAGCATTTGAGTGCCTGATCTAGAACCATTCTACCAGTTAATCTTGAGAATATAATTCATCTTGAACAAAAAATAAATTATGCATAAGGGTAGCTCACAACAAAAGTTAGGAACATATCCACAAGGTAGGATGTGTAGACTACTGATAAATTCCTCCATGTAATCTGCCACAGGATCTTCAAAAGTATAAGAAAAAATATGGTCCTGATAAACTCCAAAAAAGAAATTCTCTTTGTATGAAGGTTTCTGCTCTATTAAACCTTCTGTTGGGATAATATGTTCAACAGAACAATCAAAAGCATCTTTAAGAAAATGATCTATGTCACTTTCATGTCTCCACTTTTCATCTCTAAGCTTTGATTGAAAATAATTTGTAATTCTAACTTCAAGAAGAAAAATATTTTTTTTCCCATTACTATATGACATATGATCAACTTCAAATAGATTATTTACCTTTGATCCATGGGCATCATTATGTTCTTCTTTGCACTAATACACAATCTCTTTATCAGCTTTCTTTTTACATAAGATAGCCTCTTTTGCTATGATACAAGGCTTAATATATTGTTGTCCAACATATCTTACTTGTTGGTTTCTTCCTGTAGTTTCAACACCCAACTAATGAACTTGAAGAGCTTCATCCTGCTCCCCATTTAAACAATTTTCGTTATAGCTAGGAGGACCATAAAATTTATCAAGATAAGATCTCTAGGGATTTATTTGCAACTTAATTATTTCTTCATATTCTCAACTGCTAAGAAGAAATTCTTGATGCATGTTTGAACTTTCCTCCATCTGAATACTCTCTTGATTTGCTTGGAATAGAGTCAACCAATTCTCTACTTGGGATATTATTGAAGAAAATTGTTTTATAAACTTCTGCGCATCATTTTGAGAAAATGATAGTTCTTTGCTTTTTGAGACTTGCTTATAATCAATCTGGCTATAACTTCTCTAAATTCTTGATATATTATCAACAATATCATTAGTTTCTTTAACAGGATTATCATGAGCTTTTAAAGTTTCTTTAGAATCATAATATTCACAACAACCTTCAAAAAGAAACTTGTATGGATAATAAGTTCTACAATAAGAATTGAATATTGAATGGAAATCTTTCAAAGATGAAATGCTTGAACGATGCAAAGACCTAAACCAAACCCTAGCTTCTAGGTCCAAAGAAAACAAAAACAACTTCATCTTCACATCTTCATGAATGATTCCCTATTGCTCCATGCATTCATGAAACTCTTGGAGGTGTTGAGCTGGATCGTCATATTCCTTTCTACTGAATTTTGGAAGATACTCATTCTGGACATAAAATGCAGGCATATCACGAGGATAGCTGGTGATCCCAATAAAATCAAATGGATCAAATTTATGGACTAAAAATGTAGGGAGAGCCATTAAAACCTAGTAAAGAAAACTTCAAAGTGCAGCAGAGTCGCCAACTAATGTTGTTAGTGAAAATCGCAGGTGTGAATGTACAACCAACTGCTGAAACTTTTCACTCTCAAGAATCGAATTCAAACTTAATAAACCTATGGAAAAGTTTTCTTAATCAGCTAATTTGTAGGCTGAGATTCTTGTGGAGTCACCTTTTATTGCTTTTATTCGAAACAACCAAGTTTTCTTCCTCACTGACAACCAGAGGAAAATAGTGAAAACCCGGGGAAACGTGTTCTTGTCTTCTGTCCACAGCAACGACACAAATTAATGTTGTACCTTAAGAAACCAATTTCCTGGCTGTAGAGAAATTGTGCGTAAGACATTAATAATTATTGTTTGTTGTCACTTATTTTTCACTTTATTGTTTGTTGTTTTCTCAAATGAAGGACCTAGAAAACTTGGCCTTTAACCCTTAATACATATGTGACCGAAAAATCTTAGAATGCCATTTGTTGCTAGATATAAATGATGAATGAAGAAAGCTTGAAGGAGAAGTTAAAGATAATATGTTGCTTAACACAGAAACTATTATCTGTCACTTAGAAGAATTATGAAAGTGAGAAATGAATCATAGACAATATAGTGCTTAACACATAAACTACTACCTGCGACCCTTGGAGAAGTTAAAGATAATATGCTGCCTTACACAGAAACTATTATCTATAACCTAGAAAGGAAGGTGAAAAAAAACTTCGAGTATAGGAGTGCTCTTTTAAGGGATTTTAACTTTATCTACATAAGAAAATAGAGACTTGCAGCTTCATCACTATACTTGAAAGAAGAAAACATATGATGACACATGATAGAGAAGTTACAAATACCCAACAATTCATGGAAATTTCTAATTCTTTCATTAATCAACAGTTATATCAGGAATATAGTGGCCTAGTCTTCGGGTTCTCGAAAATTCCAACAACAACCATTACAATTCCCTTTTTGGGATTTTATCTCTTCTATCAAATCAGTTTTGGAACAAATTTCCTGGAACAGCTAATAAACCATTTTACAATAGTTATAAAACTATTTTTTCTTTGAAATTATTCAACTTTATTACATATAAAATATTGAAACTTAGAAAATATGTAAAATTGCTCCAAAATATTTGGAAGAGGTCCACATATATGTCAGGAGTGTTCCGATTGGAAGAAACACAAAGAAACATGACCAATTACCTTTTCCTTGTATTCGTCTCTAACATTGATTTTCCCATTATAAAGTGAAATTGGCATAAACCTTTGGTTACTATGGAACTCAAAAGAATTAACTCTAATTTATTAACCAATCGGATCTGCCTATTCAATGTTTCATTGACTTCCCATCGCAAATCGCAATCGGTGTTTTAAATCATTGTATTGACGCAATCCTTAACAAACTGCGATATGACGGACGCGCTAGAGTTATAAAACATGGCATAAATAATATCGAGTCTCGCCCATTGTAGATCACAATTGGTGGAACCATATACATATATATAACTGTGGACTTGCCGAATTATAAAATGCCACATATAGTTTTTCAAGTCCATCATCGCAAATTGCAATCGACGGAACCCAACGTATATGCGTAAGGCAGTTTGTGATATGTCGGACCCAATGAGACTTTTAAACATAATGTAATAATTTTTGGGTCTGGAATCACCACCATAGATTTCAACCGTAGGATCTGACAGCTGATATCAATTTCAGGTGGACTATTTGCACGAGAGTTACTCGCCCGAAATGAGTAGTTTTTCTCTCTCCTCTAGTGCTATGTGTCAACCATTAAATGGAATCGGTCACTTTCCTATAAATATTGTTCACCACTTCGCATCTATCTGAAATCTTGGTTGTAGCTTTAAATCCACCCTTCACCTTAATTAACGTCCGAACTTGTTCGCGCCCGATGACCATAGATCCTCAACCATCGATGGCGGCAATGCACCTTTGGATTTCTCTTCCACCAGCACTTTTGGTTAATCTCTGTCATTCATTCCTTGATTCCAATCTACATGATTTAATCTAGATCATTCATTTTCTTTGACCTTATCCGTTGATCTCCAAGATCCAATGGTTCCTGTGCGTTCATTCTTCGTCCGTCCACTCACTTTGACTTTGTGCCATTCCTTCAGTATTTTGTGGCTTCGGGGCTTTAAAAAAAATATATATATGTGTTTCGAGTTTGACTATCGTGAATCACAATCGGCCAAAGCTTAGGTACTATGTTATAACTACCCACTATGATTTGTGATTGTGATTTAATCGCATCGCTAATATATATATATATATATATATATATATATATATATATATATATGTATATGTATATGTATATGTATATGTATATGTATATGTATATGTATATGTATATGTACATGTATATGTATATATTGGTTATGGCTACATATAACCATTTATATTATGATTTGATTTAATCCTTGGCTATAGTGAGGTCGATTCTTCTATACTTGTTCCTTTAGCGATTTCACTATGTCATTATCACTTATTCCTCTTGCTTTTATCTTTTTTGAAATATTTTAAAGTTCTTGAATGAAAAATGAATACTACAAGCAACAAGAATGCATGTTACAATATGTTCCAAATGTCGGAAGAAACATGCTCTGAGAGAGTGTCCAATAGACTCAAAAGCCATAGAAACCTATGTCATATGTGTAGATAATCATGATACAAAGGAATGTCCATCCTTACGAGGTCTTAAGGCTATATTCAATGAGGAAGGAATCTCAGAACCAGTAGAACCTCTCTCCTTTATAGCCAAAAGACCATCGAAAAACCCCCAACCAAATCAATCACAAGGATTTAGACCACAACAATCTGCCCAGTCTTCACAAAGTAATTAGAGTTTAGCATGGCAGCCTTGGGCTTTGCCACAATCACAACCATGGAATCAAGGATGCCAAAATCCTTATGAAGCATATGCTTAATATCAACAATACTCACCATCCTACCTTCCACCACAATTCTTAACCCCGTTCAATCAAATTCCTCAAGCTAATCAATTGCCACAAATCCCAGTATAGAATCAAAAACTACAACTTTCCATACCATTTCCACAAAAATCAAATCGATTACCTGCTCAACCACTTCCAAATCCTAATAATAAGATATGAAAAAAACCACTATACAACATGGAGGGTTAGAATCCTCAAACTTATGTGATAACCCCTCTAGACCTAAACAATGTCCAATTAAGGTCTTGAAGAGTATTACCAAAAAAACCTCCTTTTGTCTTTCAAAAAACAAAATCTGATCTTCAAAAACAGAAGAATCAATCAGAATAAGGGGAGACTTCAATCTCTCAAAAAGAAACTGAACAAACAAAATAAATTCCAATAGATGCTCCCATCATAGAACAACCTTGAATATCAGTTAAACCACCTTTTCCAGAAAGGGCTGAAAATCGATGAAGGAGTAGAGAAACAAATTATCTTGCTGGATTACAATATGATAGATGAATTGAGAAATGTTTGTATCAAGATTCCTTTATTGCAAGCCATAAAATAAATACCAATTTTTGCAAAAAACAATTAAGGAATTAAGTACACAACAATCAGGGAGAAAAAGAAAAGATATAAAAAGAATTCAGTTAGACAGAAAAATTGTAGACATTGTGATGGGGAAGACAACAATTCAAAAATATTTAGACCTAGGAAGCCCCATTGTAAAAATTCACATCAATGGAACTAAAATACCAAACACACTGATTGACCTAAGAGCAACGATAAACATAATGAGCAAACAAGTTGTGGACACACTTAGGCTTCCTAACCTTCAATACACACCAACCTTCTTGTAATTAGCAGATAGAACTATTATTAAACTAGATGGTGTGTTATAAGATGTTTGTGTATCTTTGGATTCTTGGAAATATCTTGTTGATTTCATGGTCTTAACACCCAAAAACAATCTAGGAGGACATCCATTAATTCTAGTAAGGCCTTAGTTGGCTACAACAAACGCTTTTATTAGTTGTAGGTCAGGTGATATGTTTATGTCATATCGAAATACTACAAAGAGATCTACATTATACCCCCTTGCAAGAACAACAATAGATATAGAAACTGAAGAATGGATAAAAGACGAAGAAGATATACAACCTATTTTTGTCACTGAACAAGTAAAAGAGGAAGACAAACTTTTGAATTTACTAGAAAATAATGAATCTTCCTCACATTATGAGCACAGTTGAAATGAATATCTATCCTCTAAGAAAGTATCATTGTTGTCCATGTAAAAATTTGGGAATTCCTCGATATAAACCTTTCCAGGAAAAACCTTAAATGTCAATGAAAATTTGGAAGAAATGCAAAACAAACAATTGATAGAAATTTTACAGAAACATTCTTCTGCTTTTGCATAGTAATACACTGACATGAGAGGGATTGATCCTAAAACTTGCATACATCATATGTACATTGAACAAAATGCAAGACTAGTTAGACAACCTCAGCAAAGAATGAACCCAAATCTAAAAGAAATTGTTAAGGAAAAATTACAAAAATTATTGAATGTAAATTTCATCTATCCAATATTTGACAGCTAGTGGGATTCACCCGTAGTAATATTCCCTAAAAAGAATGGAAAATTGAGAGTATGCATCGATTATAGGGAGTTGAATAAAGCAACATTAAAAGACAACTTGCTGTTACCTTTCATAGACTAGGTTTTAGAAACTTTAGCAGGGAAAGAGTATTTCTCCTCCTTGGATGTGTCCAATGGATACAAGCAGATTCAGGTGGTCCCTGAAGATCAGGATAAAACCACATTCACTTGTCCATGGGGAACTTATGCTTACCAAGTACTGCCCTTTGGGTTATGTAATGCTCCAGTAACATTCTAGAGGGCAGTCCTTGACATTTTCTCTGACCTTATCTATGATTGTGTGGAAGTGTATATGGATGATTTCATAGTCTATGGGGATTCTTTCAATGAAGCACTAGAAAACCTAGAGAAAGTCTTAATAAGGTGTCAAGAAAAAAACCTCTCATTAAGCCATGAAAAATGTTTCATGATGTTTAACGAGGGAATTGTTTTAGGTCACCATATTTCCGGAGATGGAATCAAGGTAGACTCATCTAAGATGGAAGTCATTTCCACGTTATCAGTGCGAAGTTGTCAAAAGGATGTTAGAAGTTTTCGTGGTTTTAATGGATACTATAGAATATTTATAGAAAATTTCACGAAAATTGCATCCCCACTCTTTAAATTACTCACCAAATACTATGAATTCAGCTGGGATTCTGAATGTCAAGTTGCCTTTGAAACATTGGCAAAGAGAATTTTTGAAGCACCCATTTTCAAAGGACCTAACTGGAAATTGCATTTCCATATCTCAACAGATGCTTCAGATTCAACATTAGGTGCTATTTTAGGACAAAAGGATATGACACCTTATGCCATTTATTATACTAGTAAAAATTTAACCCCTGCAGAGTTAAATTATACTGTAACCAAAAAGGAATTCTTAGTTGTAATTCATGCGATTAATAAATTTAGACATTATATAATAGGATATGAAACCTTTGTCCAAATAGACCATTCTACCATTAGATACCTAATGAATAAACGAGTCAGTAATGGAAGAATAACTAAATGAATCCTACTTTTACAAGAATTCAACATAGCCATCCTAGATAGGCCAAGAAAATAGAACACAATTGTTGATTTTCTATCTAGAATACAAAATGAAAACAATGATAGACCTATAGAAGATAAATTTCATGATGAATATCTCTTTGCAGTATCTACTAAATCACCTTGGTATGCAAATATTGCTAACTATTTGGCCATAGGAAAAATGCCATTTCATTTATCTCCTAGAGAAAAAAGAATAATAGTCCACAATAGCACATCCTACTCATGGATAAATGAGGGATTATATAAGATAGGACCAGACTTCATCATCAAAAGATGTGTTCGGGAGGACGAAATACCAGAGATACTAAAAGATTGTCGCGATAAGCCATGTGGAGGACATTTTTATGACAAGAGAATTGCTTACAAAATCTTGGTTTTAGGATATTATTGGCCTTCCATTTTCAGGCACATCAAGGAATATGTTAAGAGATGCGACAGTTGTCAGAGAATGGGCAAACTAACTCTTTCAAATGAGATGCCACTACAACCATAGGTACTTACCGAACCATTTGAAATATGGGCACTGGATTTTGTTGGACCAGTCAGCCCACCTTCAAAGCAAAAGAAGTATATTCCAATATGTACTGGTTATGTCACTAAATGGGTAGAAGCTAAGAAATTCCTTTTGCTACTGAAAATACTATAGTTTCATTTCTTTTTTAGGATATTTTTACTCGTTTTGATGTTCCAAGAGAAATTGTAACAAAACAAGGGACACAATTCACATTCAGACTAGTGCAGAAGCTTGTGGACCAATACAAGATAAAACATCGGAGGTCAACTCCATTCCATCCACAAGCCAATGGACAAATTGAGTCCACAAATAAGGTGATCGAGGCTATCCTTACAAACACTGTACATCTAAATAGGAAAGATTGGTTGGAAAAGCTTCAAGAAGCCTTATGGGCTTATAGGACTACATGGAAGAATACTATAGGACATATTCACTATGAACTTATTTATGTGAAGTAAGTCTTACTTCCAATAGAATTCTAGATCTAGGCCTATAAGGCAATAGTCCAATTAGATCTTGACTTGTCAGAAGTCTAGAAGTAAAGGATGACACAATTAAATGAGCTTGATGAAATCAGACAAGAGGCCTTCCAGAGGACCATCTTAGTGCAAGAACAGAGGTCAAGATGGCATGATAAGTACATTAAAGAAATGAAGTTTCATCCAGGATATTGGGCATTTCTCTTTGATTCAAAATTCAAAAATTTTCAAGGAAAATTCCAAACCCATTTGCTTGGACCTTATGAGGTTAAGAATGTCTTTGACAATGGTGCAGTTAGAATCAGGACTATTGATGAAGAAAGAACTCCTCTATTAGTAAATGGACATCGACTCAAGATTTATCAGAAACCATTAACAAGAGAGGATTTTGTTAAAATATTTCAGGATAATTTAGAACTGAATACGGTCAAGAAGAATTCCTCTTCTTTTCCACCTTAGAAATTTTCATTCAGTTTTTTCTTCAA
>APFE030869829.1:0-12071 GCA_000404065.3 Pinus taeda | reverse complement strand
TTAAAATAAAAACAAATCCTCATAAGCTTAATTCACAAAATCTAAGATTAAATCTAAATTTGTAAAACATATTTTGTAGCATGAATTTTTGATCGGATGTTAATTATGATAAGAAAGTCAAGTCTAATGCGATGATATTGAATGGGCACACAAAATTACGATGGGAAGAGGTTCTAGAACAAAGGGAAAATAAAGGAGAAGAAAAAGTTAAGAGTTATGATAGGATGGTACAAAATTCAAAGGAAAAATTAAGCCAAAATATTAATAGTTGAATGTTTTTAGGCAAATGCAAAATCTAACAAAAGGCTATGATGGTTATATAGAGGATGAGGAGAAAGTATTTAGGTACATAAATAGATTGAGATATGATATCCAAGATGAGATCAACATTCTACCCCTAACAACAGCTGAGGAGGCATACCAAGTTACTCTTAAAGAAGTGGAAAATTTTGCAAGGAAACAAAGTCAGAGAGGAAGACAAAGAAGTTAGTCGAGGGGTAAAGGGCAGTAGGAAATAGAGGAAGATTCTAGGTTCAATGAGAGGAAGCAACTCAAAACAGCTAAGCCAAGCATATAGAGGAAGTGAGTGTAGATGTGGAAGATTATTTTGAAGTTGAAAAGCATATCATCTAATTCCTATAATAGTTTTGTATTACTTCTCCTTCCCCTTCTCTGATCATCCTTCAAGGGTTTTAAGGGGTCTATGAAAGAATGTAGATTGATTCGTAGATTATGGTTATTAGAGTTATTACATGATGGTTGTTAGGTGTGATGAGTATCGTTTTTTAGAAAGGCTCCCTTGAGGATTTGTACATGATGTTATAAGATCGACTATGGGTATTTTCCCTTCTAAACAACTACATTTTCCTGGATATCTAGGGAATCTAGATCCATATATTTTGGGGTTTCTTGAATTCTTGGATTTATCCTTCTGACATAATCACTTGATTGGTAGTGGGTATGTTCTTTTGTGGCTATGAGATTGACTTTGTTAGTTTGGTTTGTTGTTTTTCCTCTAGTTGTTGCTATTAACCCATTGCCACATGGTTGTCGGTTATATTACCTTGAGACACCTCTTTAAAGGAGGGATCTTATAAATTAGCTAGAGACTCAAAGCTATTGCGAGTTGAGATTTCCATATATGTCATGGAAGTCGGTGTGGTTTGGGTTGTCTATATTGTTGATTGGGCTAGACAAAATCGTCCTTGTTCATTCGATATTTAAATTTTTTAGTAGAATTTGTTTTTTGTGTGGGATAATCCATGAAAAGGTGGCCATACTCATGGCATTTTTGGTACAACAAGGGGATGTGGTCATTGTCTAATGATTTCCTCCATACTATATCCTGATACAATATATCAATCAAAGCCTATAGGAGTTGTGATATGTCCATATTCACATATATCATGGCATATGATGTATATAGTCCCCTTTGAGTAACCTTAGAGGTTTTGACAAAGTGCCCCAGCACATTTCCTATACCCTAAAGAGTTTCTTCCTCCCAAAATTCTTCCTCCCAGAATTCTTTTGGAAAAGAGCAGAGCCAGATCTAGATTGGCATCATTTTGGAATTTTTGTTTGCCTGGGCTTAAATTATCCATCCAAAATTCGAGGTAAATTCCAACAGAATTAAAGAAGTATAATCTTTCAAATATTCAAGTCCAATTCTCAATATTGGCAAAGATTATTATGAAAAACTCCTTTGCTCTCAACTCCAAATCAATTTGCTCTTTTTTTATCCATACTATCAAGGCTCTTTTATATGGGCCAAAATCCCATAAACTTGTTAATTAAGACATGGTCTTGTGTAAAATGAATATATTCCTCAATCTATTAGATTTAATCTCACATTTAAGGTCTATGTTGCTTTAGATAAATAACGCCCTCATCCTCATGCTTGCTAGGTAGCTCCTAGTAGTGGATCTCTAGAAGAAGAGATTCCCTTAATATATTACCCTTATCATGAAAATTAAATGGAGGGGTTGCACGCATGGCCCATCATTTTTTGATTTGTGCATTGCTAAAGATCATGTCGTTATAAGAGAGGGACGATCCCCCTCCCCTTGAGTGCACCATGGTTACATTAAAGCAAAAAAATCTTGAATACAATAAACTAGTCAAGTGAAAAAACAAAAAATTAAAATTGAATTCCAATTACATAACTCTAATTAAACTTAGATTCACCATGACTTAAAATAATCCCTCGTATACATATCTAATTTTATAAAAAAAAAATTATCAAATGTTAATTGAGTTTTATGTTTAATTAATATTCATAAATATTAACTATATTTAATAATATTATATTTTTTATTAAAGATTTAATAATTTTGTAAATATTAATTTTAATTTTAAATAATTTTAAAAGAAAACACATATGAATATCGGAGAGATAAACTATATTACACTCCTTAAAATTGTATCCAACACTTTCTATAGGTATTATTATGGAGGATTTTACATTTTCTTTCATATATATGACAATGTGTCAATTTAGTATGGGTTATTTTATACATTAATTTAGGAATTTTTAAGTTTTTTTAATTGAAAAAGATATTTTGAGGATCGTTTTTTACTTGTATGTTAAATTAAGATTTAAAATGCACAATAACTAATAAATATCATGGTGTAATTTTTCTTCAAAATATTTTATTCAAAAAAACAAGTTAAAATCATTAAGTGAAATGAGGGAATTTGACTATGATAAAAGCAATATTATAGTGTGACTTCAACATGGTGCTATCTACAATGGAAAAAAATCAGAAGAAGAAAGGTAAGGGACGTATTCGAGCATACGTTTCGATGAGATTTGTATAAATCCCAATGGATCTCATAATTGTAGAGAGTTGGTAGTTTAACTACCAATTCCCATCCAGTTACTTTTTTAGAAATTAAATATTTAAATTTTTACATAGCAAGAGTATTATGGAAAAAAAATATTTTTGTGAGGACAAGATTCCAACTATTCCGCCTTGCTAGCCCCCACTCATGATTCGTGTTTCACATAGTTGCTAATCCCTTTTATTAATTATTTCGCATTTAGTTTAAAACAAAATACAATATGCTTGAACCAAGTCAACATTTACATGTCTATACAAACAACATTTATTTTGTTAATTACGTTGAAAGGAGTTTTCTCTATGGAATTGGATGGGAAAACATTGTTCATCCCAGATCTCTATTTTCTTCATTCTTCCAGTTATAATTTGACGCGTGGAAAATTCACTGACTACAAAAGTCGGCATAGGTTTTACATGTCATTACATAACGTTGGGGCTCTCCACCAATTACGTGGGGTTGAGCGTGGTAGTTTACACCTCCATCCAAACCACAATATCTCCCCCCACCAAATCCCTTTTCCTGCTCTTCAACGGCAAGGTTCCTGCCAAATTCTACCTACTCTCGTTGCAGAGACCATTCTTCCCGGTAATGTCCTACAGATTTTCCATAGTCATGGGTGTGTATTTGTTGCTCCTAGACTTTTAGCCGTCTCGTCCTTGTCTAGCAAGCTACATGAATTGATTCTTCTTCGCTGCCTTCTTGCACCTTTGTCTATCCCTGGTACACCTTTTATTTCAAAGCTCAGAAACCAAGACTCAATGAAACACATGTAGGCACATCGGGATGTGAGGGTCCTAACAATCAATGTACCCAAAAGAGTAGCAATGCAGATTGAATTTGTCTCTGCTTTCCATGCCACGGTTCTTTTCACCAAACAAGATTTACCTATTTGTGAAATGAAATATTTATTTTGGTTTGGACATTTGAAGGTGATTTGTTTACAGTTGTTAACTAGGGAGATAAGGTCTTACAATAAGTTGGCACCACAGTGTTTGCACTCTGCACTCAGTTGGTTCTTTGCAGGCATCGAGTTGTGGTGACCCATTGCACATAAGAACATGACACCTCCATTTGACATTTCATGAGCTCGAGCACCAAACAATTGGCGTAGGTCCTTATGGATACAATCAAGCATGCAACCAATCTCCATTGAATAGGGCTTGCAACGATTCAACTGATTTGGTCGTAGAAACGACCCAAGGTTGAGTGATCCGAACAAGGATGGGATTCGATGTTCAGGTATTTATGCAACAAATTCAAAATACAAACATTGTTAAATATGTCAAATAATATTCTTTGAGAAATTTCCTAGTATATTTTTGTGTGCTGAGGTGTCAATTGTTTACTTGATACAATGCTAACCCCAACGATATATGGTCTTCCCTGAAAAGAAACACCCTAAGCTGGCACTATCCATAAAAAACTATCTTCATAATTAATTAAAAATTCCTCAAGAGCCACACAATGTTCATCTTGATCCATTTTAGATACACATTATGTAACATCTTTCAGATAACCAATCTTCAATATGGTTGGGGCCATTTCCTCTTTACATGTATTACCAATATTCACTATGACATTGATGTGGCCTACATATGCCTTTAAATAATGATTTATGATAATAAAAGGTATCCATGATTCGATACGCTTTAAGGTGTAATGGAAAAACATGCTCTACAAAATATGATACGCTGCCCATGATACGCTACTCTCCATGCTCTTTATTAATATGCTCTCCAAATGATCTTTCGATCAATGTAGACTTTAAAGTTAAACAAAAACCATTGCGAAGGAGCAAGTCCCTGCTGGCAGTCCAACAACATCTTTGGACAAGTGATGCACACATACATAAAGCTAATAAGGAAAACGTTGCGAATATTATTTTTTTAGATATAACGATAGTAATACGCAAGCTATTGATTGACTAATAAAAAGGGGACATTATTTTCATAGTTTATTTTCACTGCCATTACGCATCATAATAACAGGCAACAAAAGGACAATTCAAAGGAGCAGTTACTTTAAATTTGGGGAACACGACAATTGTGGGCAATGGGTGTTTGGGCAACACAACAATTGTGGGCAGCACGTGCAACATTAATCAAAGGGACAATTTTCACTTTTGCACTTAAAACATTCACGATCAATCCATATTTTCTCCACTTCAATTCGTCATGTAACTTTCCAAACTCAAGCATTGAATGAACTCCAGATTTACCTACAGTTTAAAAAATATTAAATTCACCTTTCAGATATTGATGAAACACCAAATTTACAATAGAATTAAATACTACCTTGTGCACCATTTTGGGCATTCGCTGCTCCGAATAGCTCTGCGACAACTCAAAAACATATTAAAGAGCGTCCCTCTAATATCACTTTTTATTCAATGAGAAAAGGGTTGGTCCAGTCACTCTACTTTAGAGGGTTAAGTTGACACAAACCCTCTCCACCAAGATGACACACTGCAATGTTGACGCAGGGCCAAATAGTGTGGTAACTGCCACGCGCCCTTTCAAAAGGAATGGCAAGCTTGATGAATGCTCGCCTAGTTGTGCCCATCTACATGCATGTTCGACTAGCCTCTGAAGCCAAAGAGCTCTACTCGCCACTTGCATCTTCATCGAGGCCACGTTTTCAACTACATCCTCATGTAGGTCACACTTGTTTTCCTCATGCAGGGCAAACTTGTTTTTATGATCGCCATTCGTTTCAAAAGAAATTGTCAATAGGTGAGGGTTTTAATGGATACATAGATCTATATACCCATATAGGAAAAACCCCAAGTGCAGGGGAATGCTAAAATCCCTCCCCTATGAAGGGTGGCTTGAGTTTGTTTGCTTATGTGTTTGCGTCGACAAATTGTGCTTGTGTCGACAGATGGACAGAGTATAGGTTTGCTGGGTAGAGGTTCCTGAGTACCTGACTAGAGATTTATCATGCATAAAGCATTAGTGATCCAATCAACCAAGAGCATTAAGCCATCTGCTTATGAATCTGTTGTTCCTACCTTGGCTAACTGCGCTCCACACTCTTTCTTGAGTGTGGCTAGTATGTTGGAGGGAATTAGTCTCTCAATCATTTTCCCAAGTTGTGCGGAGGGATTTGTGCTTATCCACCCGTCTTTCGGGCTCTCAGAAAATCTGCAGAACAAATTTCCATAGAAAACCAAGCAGGCTGAGCAGGGCTTCCATGGCAACAGATTACTGAAGAAAATTAAATAATTTTGACTAAGATTGAGTAGGGTTTCTATGCTTCGGCGGGCCATTCAAAGACACAGTCCGAAATCCGCAGAACAAATTTCCATAGAAAACCAAGTAGGTTGAACAGATCTTCCATGGCAACTGATTACTAAAGAAAATTAAAGAATTTTGACTGAGAATGAGTAGGGTTTCTGTGCTTCGGCAGGCCATTCAATGACGCAGTTCGTAAGGGAGGTAATGGCATGACAATGAGGTATTCAGTGTAATTACCATCTCTCCTGTGCCTTCGCACACAATCTTTATTTTTTGTTGTTGTTCTACTGGCTTCATTAGTTGGTTGCTTGTTACCTATAGATTAAGAAGAGCAAAGAGTGATTGCTTGTTACTTGGTTGCTTGTTACCTATAGATTAAGAAGAGCGAAGAGTGATTTCTTGTTACCTACAGATTAAGAAGGGGTACCTACAGGTTAAGAAGAGGAAAGAGTGAGGTAGTTTACTTTGTTTCTTGCCACAATGGAAGAAGATGCTCCGTTCCCACAGATGACTTTGACAGACATAATTTTCTAGATTCCTGCAGACGACCTTGACAGGCATCCATTTCCGCGATTGCATCTCCTAGAGATGGAAAAAGCTCCTCGGTTCCTGTGGGAGGCATCAGTTTGGCCTTGCATAGTCTACAGAAATCATAAGTAGCATCAACGAAATAGAGAAGAAACTTGCTCCTAGTTTAAAGTTATTCTGTTTAATTTTGTCGCAAAACAATTATGCTACCACTGTTAAAGTCCAAATCCTTGTTCACAATTATGCTACTGATGTTAAAATCCAAATCCTTGTTCTTTTTAATAAAAATTTCTGATTCGTACAAAGCATATGCAATCTCATGCTTTCTCTATTAATAAGTTGTCTAAAGAAAGAACCTTCAAAAATATATAGTGAAATAAACATTCTAAATCTTTCCTATCAGTCTATCCTTGTTCTTACTTTCATAGGTAAAAAATACTACAAAACAATTACATGATAACAATTTTAAATGGTTGCAAGCAACAAGAAGAGTTAAGTTGAATTTTACATATTTGCAAGCAACAAGAAGAGTTCAGTTGAATTTTACATATTTATTAGCAGGAGAATGGCTCCTTTTCAAGACTTTTTATGACATATTGAGCATTGAAAGATGCTATACTTGTTGTTGCTTAGATAAATGATATGTTTTCCCTTTCATATGCAGATTCCTGCTCAC
Source organism: Pinus taeda (assembly GCA_000404065.3). Lineage (NCBI taxonomy): Eukaryota > Viridiplantae > Streptophyta > Pinopsida > Pinales > Pinaceae > Pinus > Pinus taeda. The sequence continues at coordinate 4,790 of APFE030869829.1, read as the reverse complement.
ATGTCCTTATCGAGGACTGCTATATCGTCTCAAGTGATGATATTGCCACAATAAAGAGTGGTTGGGATGAATATGGAATCTCTTATGGCACATTCTGCATGCAAAACTCTCGTTTTTCTCTGTTCCTGGGGCGTGAAGCGGACTGTTCCGGGCTGTTGCGGTTGTTATGCTGAAGCAAGGGCACAACAAGTTGTAGCGATATTATATATTCTAAGGCGTGAATTGATAGTTGGATGTTCTAGATGTTCCTCCCATGCATGTAAGAGCCCTCTGTAAGCCATGTGGCCATGTGTTTGGCAGCCATGTGTTTGGCAACCATGTAACCGAAAAATACTACAACTTTGGCAACCATGTAACTGAACATATGTTTTTTTAATTTATAAGCATGAAATGTTATTCAAACTAATGTTAGCTTAGTTTAACACCTTTTTTAAACTTCAAAATGCTGCAAAGGAAATGGATAATTATAACATATGGTTTAGCTTTTCCACCTCGGGAAGAGGCTAAATAAGAAGGCGAAAAAGATTTCATATATTATTAAGTTAAATATTTTGCTTACTTGCCGCACTCAGGAGAGTAAGCAGCTAAAAGACAGCTAAAATTAATGTCAAGCCTGCCATTTCGATTACTATAGTCCATGCCATTTGCCTGATGGCAGGGACTAATAAAATAGTTCGATCAACATTGTCTTTAAAGTTAAATAAAATAGTTGATTAGGTTTTTTATGCATTGAGTTTCAAAATTATCATTCATACAATATTTATTTTTTAAAATAAATGTTTTATCATATTTAAAAAGTACTTTATTGCTGAAGTCCCTTATATAGGAGATATTTTCTTGTAATACAATATTATTATATCTTTATTTTAATTATAGATTTATTAAGTGTTAATGGATTAAATTTTCAAAAGTACAAATATATTTTAGAGTACAAAATTTAGAAAAACTTCATGTAAGCCTTTACGTGTGTTTGCTTATCTCACTATTGTTTATTTGTGTTTTTCATCTTTGGGCTAATAATTTCTTCAAGTCCTCTCATTACTTTAGATGGTAAGAATTTGAATGCATGTTAGACACTTGCACCACCCAAACCACATCACTATTACCATCATTCACTAACCTTCCACATAATAAAACATCTCCCTTGACACTACCCCCTTTGATTGCAAGGACCAGAGTGGTTCATGAGGTTTGGAGGTTAGAAAATTCTTTCCCTTCAGTGTGGCATTATGCACTCCATAAAGTGACCTTGATGAGGCAGCCTGAAATGTCGAACAAAGAGATAGTTTCCTTCCACATTCCCCCCACTCCTCATATCGGGGTTCCTTTGCACCTCTCGATGCAATTTCTAGTTACAATATCAACCACGAATTAAAGTGGGAGTATTACATTTTTGTGATTAATATATTTTAAGTAGTGAAATATTTTTAAAATATTTTAATGGTACCTCTAAATATTGTGAAAGTGTACAAATATCTTTATAAGTTCCCATAAATATTGGTATAAATTAATATTTCATTATTTATTCTTTTTTTTTTCTTTTTAATAAGATATTAAAGTATGCTTATTTAATTTTAATGTAAAAAAGATTAAATTTTTTAAATTTAATTATATATAAATATAATTTGATAAATTATAATGAGAAAAGTTTGTTCACTTAGCTTTGGATTGATGGTGAATAGGTGCACTCTTAAGGCACTCTTTGGGATAGGTCAATGGTTCAAATCCCTGTTGGTGCTAATCTACCAAAAAAAATAAAATTAATATTCAAAATCATTATAACAATATAATTAGTATACGTTCAACATGTTACAATAGATGGGTAAGATATCAATAATTTCTTCTTAGCATCCAAAATAAGTCTAATTAATTATAATAAAATTGTTATTAGGGAGAATTGACAATAAATGGGTAGGATTCAATAATTTTTTCTTACCATCCAAAATAAGTCCAATTAACTATAATAAATATTCTTTCTTTAATTCAAATAATTTATATATCATGAAGTTATCATTCTTTAAGCATTTTTTTTTTTGGTCAAGTAAGAGTGGAACCTTCTATTAACCATAAACATGCATTACATATGTTACATGTATTTATCAGTGCAAAGACCAACACCAGACAAACCTGATGCTGGTAAACCATCAACAGGGTCCACAAGGCCCAAGATCAATCAACTATTCACAGAGTTACAACTATTTTTAAGCAGGAAACCTAAGAAATCTATCACTCGAGAAGCGAGATCCTTTCTGTTCACACCGCACCATAATGTGCTTTTGCTAAATTCTCAAATACATACAAACTACGAAGACTACCGGCCCTCGAAAACATACAAATTTCCGCCAAAAATCACCATTCCATTTGCCCAAGCCTAAACCTGAACGCACAATCCCCACCGTCGCAGCCACCTTTCCATCCGCCAGTCAACAAGCCTCCGTTCAGGAAAGTTGCGTGGAGATCCAACACCGTTGATCAGAGTCTATTTGATCCAATGGTCAACCATGATTTCGGCCCGACCACTTGCACAAAGAATAACGAGAAAACCAGACCCAAAAAAGATTAGAGAACTTCACTCTAAAGGATTTCAGGTCCATCCAAAAGGATATCGGTCGAGCACTTTCCAGCCCGAAAACTCTAGGATGAACCATCGATCAACGCCTATTTAATCCAACGATTCACCACGATTTCGGCCCAAGTCACAAGTACAAAGGAAATAAAAAATTCAGACCCGAAAAATTCAGAGCCATTCAGTCTAAAGGATTTCGGGTCCAACCAAGCGGTTAACAGCCGATCACTTTCCGGCCCAAAATCCACGGATTATAGAGGCAAAAAGAACCTGCGGATTGCAGCCATTCAACTTGCGAACTAGTTAAGCGGCGTTTAACTACCGCTGGTCTCCTCAGCATCGTTGCTCCATCATGTTGATCCAACGATCTAGAATGATCCCTTTAAACCTAATCCACCCGATATTGGACTTAACTCCTCTGTCCCTTTTGAGCTCCTCTTGAAGCAGCATACTCCAAGCCACACCAAGACCACTGAACCAAATGAACTGTATAATCACTTCACTTCTTCGAATTTTTATTCCTTGGGAGAGACCGCAGCCTAAGGATCTCCTCTCTCTTCACCTTTCTCTAATCTTACTCCTCATTGCTGAAGATCCGGAAGAGTTCCATGTCTTTTGCAGCCTGACAGAGACAATCATCATACAATTTTCCTGGGGGTATCAACTCCCAGACATGACTAGTGCAGCCTTTCTTACTAATCACTCCTTCATTTGCCAGACGATCAACCAACCCATTTGCTTTTCTTTTCACATGGACAAAGTTAACGGTTCTCAAGGTTTGCAGGTGGGTATGTATACGGTGAAATACCTGCAATAGCCTCCAATGTTTCGACACTTTTTCTGGTCTCGTTCCATTGCACATTTTCTTGATCGCTTTAATGATCAATTTTGAATCAACTTCAATGATGACATTGTGTAAGTTTGAATCCACCATGAATTCCAGGCATTGCTCTAAGGCCATGAGTTCCGCCATATTATTAGAGTTCTTCCCCAAGTGACTGTGAAAGATCTCCTTTATGCGTTCCTGCTTATCTCTTTTAACACTCCCAAAACTAGCTAACCCTGGGTTGCCCTTAGACGCTCCCTCTATATTGAATTTTAAGAAACCATGTGGAGGAAGATTCCAAATATTCATATCTGTAGTTATTTGGCTCACACCCTTGATTATGCCTTGTGGAACTATTGACTGGAGACCCAAATGTAGTAGTATGCAAGCATCCTGGGGCAGAGGAGGGTCCTCAGGAAGTTTCCACAACAAACTTCTAACTGTGTCTTTGATCTGCCTTAAAATTTGTTCAATTATGTGCTGGGGCGTGCTTTTTGTTCTTGAAGATCCTACTATTACGTTCTTTCCAAAAATCCCAGATTACAAAGCCTGGAACTAGAGTCCAGGCTTTATTGATGATTTCATTTCCTGAGACGTTTTTCCTCCAATTCTTCAAAGTGTTGGAAATGTTGAGTCTTTTCCTATCAGTGTGTCTAAAGACTGAGGCCACCCACTCCCACACGGTGGAGGTTAAAGGGCAGAGGTTGAGTAGGTGATCCATCATCTCCTCTTGTGAGCCACATAGGTAACATTTGGATGGGCCGGTAAAACCTCTTTTCAGGAGATTCTCCCAAGTTAAAATTTTATTTTGTTGAACTAGCCAAATGAACAACTTTATTTTCATCCAGTGGAGGTTCGGCCAAAGATTCTTCCAAACTTGATCAGGGTTTTGGTAGTTAAACCCTGTTACTACTCGTTTAGCTTATTTGAGGCTGAATTTTCCTTCGGTGTTCCTTCCCCATCTCAGTTGGTTAGTCAAGGACGATACCAAAATCTTCCTTTGCTCTAAATCCTGAGCAAGGGAGTCTGCCTGGGCCTTCAAAGGGCTCCCTTCACTGTGGCCTAGATCCTTCCATATTCTCCATTTACCATTGTTCCTTACCTAGTCCCACAAGTCACTTACCATAAATAGACCTTTGTTTTCAGTATCATTCTTGAGAGCTGCTAATTCATCCTTATACAAATTGGGTTCCTGTTTCTAGTTATCCTTCCAAAATCATGTCAGGTTCCCAACTTAGATCTCCCAAAAACTGTGCTGTTGGACAATACCTTTATTTTCCCAAGCAAGGTTCCAAATGTGGGAGCCCTTAATATTTCCTGACATTCGAATGTGATCCTTCTCCTGCCAATTATTTGCATACTTTCGTTTCCAGAGCTTGGCCCACGGGGTTTTCGATT
>APFE030869828.1:0-10974 GCA_000404065.3 Pinus taeda | reverse complement strand
CTTTTTGTCACTACTTATTACAGAAAGAAAATGGAAAATATAGGGTGTTAGAAACCTCTGATTTTCACCTTGTATTTTTTGTATAAGTATGCCAATGAATGATTGGTTTTTAACCTTATACAATTTATTATATATTTTTTATTTCTATTTTTTTCATAGGAAAAATAAAGACTAAGTTAGTGGAGAAGAAGGATTCTTCTTCACTAACTTCATTTCAAAATTGTCTTGGAAAATATTGATGAACTCCTCTTTTGAAATTGGTTTCTGATATATTTTTAATCAATGACCATTCACAAGAAGAGCATTTTTAATTTCATCTATTGTTCTAATCCTCATTGCTCCATTACTAAAGACTTTTTCAATCTCATATGGCCCAAGCCAATGAGTTTGAAACTTCCCTTGAAAATCTTTAAAATTTGAATCAAATCACAGCGCCCAATCTCTCACTTGAAACCTCTTGTCCTTGATATATTTTTCATGCCATTTATCCCTTTTTTGTTGGACTATGCCAATCCTTTGAATTGCCTCTTGCCTGATTTCATCAAGTTCATTTAATTTCTCCAGCCTATGCTTTTGTGCCTCTGATAAATCTAGTCCCATTTGGACTGCCATCTTGAAAGTTCTGATTTGGAACTGTATAAGGAACAGCACTCGTTTCCCATAAACAAGTTCATAGGGTGTATGTCCCGTTGTGTTCCTCCATGTAGTTCTATAGGCCCATAAGGCTTTAGGAAGCCTTTCTGCCCAATCTCTTCTATGTATGCACAGTCTTGGTGAGGATTCCTTCAACCACTTTATTTGTAGATTCCACTTGACCATTTGCTTGTGGATGATACGGAGTAGATTTCCTATGCTTGATCTTGTATTCTTCCACAATCCCTTCCACCATGTTAGATGTGAATTGATATCCCTAATCTGTCACAATTTCTCTTGGAATACCAAAACAAGTGAAGATGTCCTCAAAAAGAAAATTAACTATAGATTTTTCATTAGCAAAAGGTAATGCTTTGGCTTCTACCCATTTAGTGACATAATTAGTGCACACCAATATATACTTTTTCTGCTTATATGGAGGATTAATTGGCCCAATAAATTCTAAGGCCCACTTTTCAAAAGGTTTGATGAGTACCTGAGTTTGTAATGGCATTTCATTTTAGGGAGCAGGTTTCCCTACCCTTTGGCAGTTGTCACATCTCCTGACATATTCTTTAGCATCTTTGAAGATGGATGGCCAACAATATCCTAAAGAAAGGGTTTTATAGGTTGTCCTCTTGTCGGCAAAGTGTCCACCACACGGCTCATCATGACATGCCTTAAGAATCTTAGGCATTTCATCTTCCCTGACACACCTTCTGATCATAAGATCTGACCCTGTTTTATACAATTCGTTAGTGATCCATGAATATCTTGCACTTTCCTGAATAATTTTTCTTTTCTCTCTAGGAAATAGATGTGAAGGTAACTTTCTTGTGAGCAAGTACTTAGCAATATCTGCAAACCAAGGAGTTTGAGTAGTTACTACAAAAAGATATTCATCAGGAAACCTATCTTCAACCAAAGAATCTTCTTTGATATTCTGAATCCTGGACAAGAAATCAGCAACTGTGTTTTGTTTTCCAGGTCTATCTAGCATAGTAATATTGAATTCTTGCAAAAGTAAAATCCATCTTGTAACTCTGCCATTAGTAATAGGTTTATTCATCAAATATCTAATTGCATAGTGATCTGTATGAACAAAGGTTTCATAGCCTGTTATATAGTGTTTGAATTTGTTAATTGCATGAATAACTGCTAAAAATTCCTTTTCGGTCACAGTATAATTCAACTCAGTGGGAGTCAAATTCTTACTTGTATAGTAAATGGCATAAGGAATCAAATCTTTTTGTCCCAATACAGCTCCTAGAGTTGTATCTGAAGCATCTGTGGAAATATGGAAGGGGAGTTTCCACTTTGGACCTCTTAAAATGGGTGCTTCAGAAATTTTTTCTTTCAAGTTTTCAAATGCCAACTGGCAATCAAAATTCCAATTGAATTCACAATCTATGGTAAGAAATTTGAAGAGTGGGGATGCTATTTTAGTGAAGTTTTCTATAAATCTTCTATAGTACCCTGTAAATCCTAGAAAACTTCTAACATCCTTTTGGCAATTTGGAATTCATAATTTAGAGATGACTTCAACTTCAGATTTGTCAACTTTAATTCCATCTCCTGAAATGTGATGTCCTAAAACAATACTTTCTGTAAACATCATAAAACATTTTTCATGGCTTAGTGAAAGGTTTGTTTCCTTACATCTTTTAAGAACTTTTTCCAAAGCTTCCAAAGCTTCTTCAAATGTATTTCCATAGACTGTAAAATCATCCATATATACCTCTACACAATCATGTATCAGATCAGAAAAAATTCCTAGTACTACTCTTTGGAATGTTGCAGGTGCATTACATAACCCAAAAGGAAGTACTCGATAGGCATAAGTTCCCCATGGACAAGTAAATTTGGTCTTATCCTGATCTTCAGGTGCTACCTAAATTTGATTATAACCACTAAAACCATCCAAAAATGAGAAATACTTCTTACCTACTAATGTATCTAACACTTGATCTATAAAAGGCAAAGGAAAATGATCTTTAAGGTTGCTTTATTCAATTCTCGGTAATCAATGCACACCCTCCATTTACCATTCTTTTTAGGCACAATTACCAAAGGAGAAATCCATTGGCTATCTGAAATTGGGTAAATGAAGTTTACATTCAGTCATTTTTGGAGCTCTTCTTTCACAATCTCTCTAAGATTTGGATTTATCCTTCTCTGAGGTTGTCTAATAGGTTTACAATTTTCCTCAATATAGATGTGATGGATACAAGTCTTAGGATCAATGCCTTTCATGTTAGTGTATTCCCATGCAAATGCAGTAGAATGTTTTTGTAATGTTTTGGTTAGCTCTTCTTGTTGTAGTTTCTCCAAGTTTTTGTTTATGTTCAATGTCCTACCTGGAAAAATTTCAATTATAGAGCTACCAAACTCTTCCATAGAATAGAGAGACATCTGCCTAGATGACAAATATTCCACATTAAATTTTTCTTGAAATTTCTCATGGTCATATTCTGAAGATGATTCAAAATTTTCCAATGTATTCAAAACTTGACTATCTTCACTAATTTCTGAAATAGTAAAGAGAGGTCGAATATCATCTTCATCATCAATCCATTCTTTGTCATCTATTTCTGTGATTTCTTTTGCTGGACGATATAGAGTAAATTTCTTTGTTGAATTACCATCAGAAATATACATGTCACCAGATCTACAGCTAATAAAAGCATCAGTTGTGGCCAGCCAAGGTCTTCCTAATATGAGCGGATGTCCTCCTAGATTGTTCTTGGGAGTTAAGATCATGAAATCAACATGATATTCCCAAGAATCTAAGGATACTGAAATTTCTTCTAGCACACCATCACCCTTGGTATTTGTGATGCTTGGTTTATGGCCTAGGGCAACCCCTCCTTCCAGACTTGGTCCAAATATTTTAAAAACAGTGTTTTACTCCCTATACGCTACTTTTCCTTGTGATAAAAGCGTGTACACGTGGTTCAGTCTATACCCAACCCGCGTATATGTGTTAAAACACTTAAAAAAATTAAATTTCCTTAATTATGGGTGGATTTCATGGGTTTTACTTGTTGATTACCTCCTAGTGCTCATGGCCCAACTGTTCCCCAACTAAAAAACTAATTTGGGAGAAGTATAAAAAGACTTCAACGGGGAGGCCTTAAGGAGGAGAGAAATGATAGAATTGTTATATTGAGATTATCCCCTAATCAAGTCTAAAGTATCCTTGTGCTTCAAGCACTTCCCAAAGTTCAGGAAACCCTTATTTCCTTGAGTTTTGATATTCTCTTACTTGTTGGAAATATCATAGTATTGGTTATGGAAGGAGGCTGTTGAAAACTAGGACTGGACGGACCTGGAGGACAGTTCGGCTTGGAGCCGGAAGAGGAAGACTCAAGTGAACTCTTTCCATGTTTACTATAGTTTTCTACAATAAAAAAAGCGTTGTCTTGTTCCTGAGATCAACTTTGTTTATGCATCAGATGTTATTGTTATGGTTTATATATCAATGACTATTTTGATGTATAACTAACCATCTACTTATATGATATAAAGTTGATTTCACCAAAATGCTTTATCTATATGCTGCTATGTGTATTCGAATTGGTTGATTTGCAGGTTCGAAGATCATTAGGAGTTGCAGAGGGTTTGAACCCTGGTTGGAATTACCCTAACGAAGGACATCCGGGTATGTTCATCCTCACATAGTTAGTTTGTTTAAGCATGTTGCATGAGTTGTATGTGTGTTTCTTGTTGTATATTACTCCTGCTCTGATAGGGTTCTGACCCAAAGCCCTAGGGGACTTATTCCCTTAACAATCATCTTCATCATCAATCCATTCTTTGTCATCTATTTCTGTGATTGCTTTTGCTGGAGGATATAGAGTAAATTTCTTTGTTGAATTACCATCAGAAATATCCATGTCACCAGATCTACAGCTAATAAAAGCATCAGTTTTGGCCAACCAAGGTCTTCCTAATATGAGTGGATGTCCTCCTAGATTTTTCTTGGGAGTTAAGATCATGAAATCAACAGGATATTCCCAAGAATCTAAGGATACTAAAATATCTTCTAGCACACCATCTAGTTTGATTATTGATCTATCTGCTAGTTGCAGTAAGGTAGGTGTGTAAAGAAGATTAGGAAGCTTGAGTTGCTCCATAGTTTGTTTGCTCGTGATGTTTATTGCTACCCCTAAGTCAATCAATGTATTTGGAATTTCAACTCCATTGATATGTGTTTTCACAATTGGACTTCCTAGATCCACATATTTTTTTATGGTAATTTTTCCCATCATTATGTTTGTTATTTTTCCTACCAGGTGAATTCTTTTTTTTCTTTTGCTTTTCTTCCTGGTTTTTTTATGCTCAACTCCTTTATTGTTTTGGCTAGAATTGGAATTTCTCTAATGGCTTGTAGCAAAGGAATTTTGATACAGACATTCTTCAATTCATCTAGAAAATCATAGTTGGGAAACAAGATCTACTTTTCTAACCCTCTATCAATTTGTAGTCTTTCAGGAAAAGGAGGTGTAGAAGTAGATGTTGGTTGCTCAATGATAGGAGTTGTGTTCACTGATTCTTTTTATTTTTCTTTTCCAATGTTTTGGTTTTGGAGAGATGTTCCCTCAAAAAATTTATTGACCTTTAGAGAATATTCCTCAGAACTGTCCTGATCCTGAATAACTACAGAAGGTCTTTCCTTTTCTAATATCCTTCCAGATCTTAGTTGAACATCATTAAGATCTAGAGGAGTAATCATGTAAGTTAGAAATTGTCGTCCTTCTATGTGAGCATTCTAAGGGTTTTTATTGTTGGGGTTTGGTAATGGTTGGGTAGGTAGTTGATTTGGTTTCTGCTAAAATGGCAGTAAGAGTTGAGGATTTTGGTTTTGTTGTGGAGGTTGTTGTGGAAATGGCAATGAAAGTTGAGGGTTTTGATTTTGAAGTTGTGGCTACTGATTTTGTTGCTGAATGTGTGGGGGATGATAATTCTGATATGATGGAGGATATTGGTAATATTGAGAAAATCTCCCATAATGATTTTGTACTCCTTGTGCCCACGATTGAAATTGAGATTGAGATTGAGGCCAAGGTTGCTGCCAAGAATTCCAGTTTGGTGGGGGCTAAAGATACATTTGATTGTTAAATCCCTAATTTTGTGGCCCCTGCCAAGGTCTTCTAACAACAAAACAAAGAGGCTCTGTAGAATTTGAGACTGTTTCCTCTTGAAAGACAACCTTAAGTCCTGGGACTGAAGGACAACCCTTGGTCTCATGTCTTTCTGAGCAAATCATACTAGTTTCTACAATTTTTGCATCTAAAGGGCATTCCCTTAGAGCATGTTTTTTCTGCATTTTAGACCAAAAAAAAAATGGCTAAAGCATCAGCCTCGGTTTTCTACTTGTTTTGTATTTTAAGGATGTCTAATTGCTCACTAAGGCTCCCTAGAATGTCAGTTTTAACTTCATCAAGCATATTACCAATTTCTGCCCTACTTACAGATCTCGTTGAAGATTTATTTACTCTAACAAGAGAAGGATCTCTTGTCCCTTTCCCTATTTTAGATTTCCCTCTTGAGAGATGAACATGTTAGCACCTAAATCCACCATAGGCTGAAGGAAGGCAAAATTCAGGGTAACCACAAACCATGCTCAGTCTGGTAGCTAGCCCTACCAGAACAGGGGAGGGCTCTCTCCGAGTCACACTCAGTGAATAGATAAACGAAATGGCCTGAGATGACTTACAGTGAAATATTTATCTTAGGCTAGTAAGTGAATATGGATACAAGAAGTGATTTTTATGAATGACCGTGTTTCTGGGATGGTATGGGACCAATGGACCTCAATGAACAAAGAATTTAATACAAAGGCACAGATTACTTCGTGAGGCAAGATAGGTAGAAAGCCTAGAAATTTAGTTTAAGATAGTGCGGAATGGAAATATTGATTAAGAGGGTGAAAAAGGCATGGACAACATGAATCCTTTTCAACAGAAGAATGAACACTGAACATGAAATTTTCCCACAGGCAGAGCAATAAAATTGAATTCTACCTTATCCAACTTAGAAAATTTCACTGGAAATGAATATGAAATGAACTATGAAACATAACAAGATACATATGAAACATAAGAGACACATTCGCTACACTCACAACCACTTGAATCTCATGAAACAGAGCCACTGCCTTTCATTAATCCTCTGTAAAAAATATACAATAAAGAAACAGAGTTTCTTTCCCACAGTCTCCCAGAAGTTACAAGCCAACCAACCCTTTACAAATAGTTTTCATACAATATATAGAATGTGCCATGAAGAGATAGAAATCCCAAGGTTTGGGGAGTTACTCTAATCATTACAAAATGAAGGTGGAGAGCCAAACATCAGCTACAGGTGCAGCGCCACAAACATGACAAATGGCTTGGGTGACCCTTTGCCTTCCTTTGCCACTTGGATAAATGCCCATCTGGAGTGAAAATACTTTAAATGCCACCTTTGGTGTCGAAAAAGTGAAGTGTATATGAGAGAGCCCACTTATGAAAAGTCGCGAATTGAAATTTCGCGAAACAGAGGCAAATTGGGCCTTTTTTCCTATATGCGTCGTGCCATTTTCTATATGCACCGTGCCACTCTGGGGCCAGTTTTGAGACACTTTTAGGAGTCCAAAATGTGCCCAAGTGTGCTTGTTGGAAAGCCTGTCCTGTCTACTTTCCAACCCAAGTGGAATTTTTGAATTTGGAGCTCATTTTCCCATCCAAATATTCATTCTCCCAAAGACTGCTTCCTGTGTGTCAAAATAGGGGCAGTGAGGCCATTTTTTGGGTGTTTTTGACCTCCTGGAGACTCAAATCAGGCCCAAATTTCTCGCCCGAGTGCCAGTAGTCATGATTTTTCATGCTGAATCCAAAAATGCAAACCATTTCTCATTTGGAGCTCCCAATCCTACGCGTCGCGTGCATAGGGAGAAAAAACTTGTGTTTGTGCCAAAAAATTTCCATGTGAACAAAATTGTCCCAAATTTCTTGAAATTTGGGCTGGAGGTTCTCTAAGAGGCACTATGCTGGGCCACAGAAGCTTCAGCCAAGATTCGAAGCCAATCTTTCTCTTTTGCCTCTTTTGTTTCTCTGCTCAATTTGGCCTTCAAGCTCCTTATCCGGGGCTTTGCCCTCATGTTTCGTGCCCTGTAATGACAAGCCATCCTCCTCAGTATGGTTTTGTCTTTATTGGACTTCTCCAGAAGTCTCTCCAGGTGGATATTGATCCGCTCTAGCCATGACTCACGGTCATTGTTGATCTCTTGCTCCAAGGTAGTGAGCTCAATCCTCCTTTGCTGGGCAGCTTGTCGATTCTCACGGATGCTTTGCAGCTCCATGATTGCCTGCTGGTCCTCAAGCTGCTTGTTCCTCTACTCCAGATACTTGATGTTCCATCTGGCCCTCTCCACATTGAGTGACAAGTCTTGGATCTCCGTGTTCTTCTCCTGAATGGTCATCCTAAGTTGGGCATTCTCCGCCTCTGCCTCATCATCCTGAATGAGGATGACATCGGTCTCCTGTTCACCTGATGGCCCCTCATCATGCACGGGCCTCTTGCCCTTGTCCAGTACCTGTGTCGTTGATGCCGGAAGCGAGGCCCCTTCCACCCTGGGGGGAGATAACACTCACTTTGCTGTTGTAAACAAGTGCCTACTGCCTCTCTGATATGTAACAAAAATTGGTATGGTAGTGGTCTCGTGGTGCTCATACTGATGAGAAGGACCACCCATCTCCTGCTCTAGCTCTGATTGTCCCTGTGATGTGCTGAATAACTCACGGGAGATGAAGTCCTCCCAAGCAATTCCCTGCAATCCCAACTGATGATCTACCAAAATCCAGATAAGAGCAAAGTGATACACACTGTTAAGCTACTGCTGAGGGGTCTTATGCAACATGAAGGTGTTCATCCTCTCTATGTTCCTGCATATGAAAAATGGGAGGTTCATCATCCTCACCCTGGTAAAGTGCATGAGCAACCAGATGTGATAGGCATATAGACGATAGAACCTCCCCTCACAACTGAAGTATTTCATGATCAATCTCATAAGTGGAGCATACTCATCTTTCAAGTATCTGAAGGGAAAGACTCTTGTGAGCTTACTCAAGAATCTGGCCTTGATGTAAGGCTCATAGTGTTGCCTATCCACCTTCTTCTTCTTATGCCACTATTCTCCAACATTTGGTATACCTGTTGCCACTGATATAGTTTCGGGTGTCAATGTTAAAGTGACCCCGGCCAAGATAGACTGACCTCCATGTAGATGAAGCACAAATAGACGGGCCAACTCATGATGAACTCTAAAATTTTCCACCCTTTGACAAAATTCAAAACATGCTAGGTGTTGGAAACATGACATGGCAAGAGGACATGCTTGTAATTCAGTGAGGGTAGTGGGCTCATCCCTGACATGTTTGCCACTCTTGTGATGTCTCTTGGGAGTCTGCTCTTCTGAGGATGAGTCACTTTGTGTCTCCATCTCATACTTTGACGAATGTTGTGATGTCATGACTGTTGTGTGTATTGTACCTAGGCTGCCCTTTGATGATGGTGTGAGGTTGGGTACCTTTGTGATATCTGTCACCAAGGGGAACAATGAAACAGGGAGTATTAGGACGGGAGTAATGTGATGGGAATAGGGGTTATAGGGAGAAATTAGTTTAGGGATATGGGAGGGGTTTGGGTATTTTGATAGGGTAGGGTTTGGGGTTTTAACAAGGTAGGGTTTGGGGTGTTAGGTTGACCAAAGAGTAGAGGGATAGGGGAGAGAGTTTGGTAGTAATTTAGGGCAGGGATATTAGGAAAAATGAGAAAGGGAGGATGGGAAAAATGGTAGGTGAGGAGAAAATGATGGGTGGAATGGAACCTTGGCACTAACAACACACTTTAGAAACCCTAGCCATCATGGTTTTTGGTGATTTCTTGTGGTTGATTTTATGAATTTGGTTGCATTCAAACATCTCTATAAACCAACATATCATTTATAAAACTTGATGAACAAATGATGTCAAAGAGCCTACCTTTCAATTTGATGGGCTTCACAAAAATTTGGAGGTGATTTTGCCTTGTTTCAGCCCTTGGTCTGTGTGCGCCGCACACAAAACCCAGTGCGTCGCGCCCTGGGTATGCGCCGCGCCCCTGAGTATGTGCGTCGCGCTCCTTGAAACCGCCTCCAACTCCCTCAAACGCTCACGATGCACACTCACACCCTTTGCAACATTTCTCCAAGGCTTGGATTAACACAATGCCTTTGATTTTGATGAAAACTTGTATATATAGCCTTGGAAGTGATGGGTTAAATTTTTGCTTCCTTGAAAACCCATTTTTCTAATGTTGTGTTTTGACACTTTTTCACTAACTTTAAAACACACTAATTTTCACTTTCCCTTTGAAATTTTAGCTCAAATGATGAAATTTTCGGCACTCTTTGCAGGGATTGCACGACAGGACATTCGGCCACGGAAACCATGACTGCATATGAATAAATCAACTGATGACTTTTTTCAAAATTTTGTCATAAATGACACTGTTTGACTTTTATTCAAAACAGAGTTTTGAAGAAGAGTCGAAGTCTATCCACATGACGATGAAGCTCTCTGAATCATAACTGTGTAAGGGCCTCACTCTAGCCTGCATGGATTTACTGGACATGTTCAAAGACCAAATTGATGAATCCCTAGAGCTAAACATTGAGAATGACTTTTGTCCTTTAAAGGACCAGACCTTGACTGTCATGGACTTTGGTGATTATTGACAAAAGACCTGAGCCAGCAGGAGCCAGACATGAGGGGGAATGACTACCATGACCTTCTTCGTCAGATTATGGCATGCCCCTAGCGAAATGCAGCTGGGTGAATGGAGCGGGACACCTAAAAATGAAATGCATAAAGAGTTTTGATCTCCGATGGAGGATTGACCAGACCGACTCTAACATTGGCTCCAATGGGGGATGGTAGCTCCTTGGAGGTGCCAAGAATAGTAGATCTCTGGAAGAGATAGACAGTGCCTTCGTCCATTGGGCTATGGAGTCATCATTTGACAAATAATACAGGACTCTGACTCATTTATGAAATTGGAATGACCAAAAAACTGACTCAAACTTGACATTGAAATGACTTAAAGGCTAACTTGACCAACTCTAACAAAACTAAAATAAAATGTTATTTACAGTGACAGTGGAAGCAGCGTTAATAACTTAGAAATGGTACCGCTTGAGCAGCTGCCCATTGATCGGCCCTCCTGGACAATCTTCCCCGTTCATTTCCTTCAGAAGAAAGGCATTCTGCCCCCGATATGCTGCAATCTTGAAAGGACCTTTCCAGAGGTTCTCGAACT
>APFE030869818.1:47430-71307 GCA_000404065.3 Pinus taeda | reverse complement strand
TTTGTTATTTAATTGTTAACTTTTTTTATCAATTTTTTTAAATTTATTGATTGATTTTTTTTCTCTGTAGTTTGGCAACACTAGTGGGTCAACACTACTGGGTGGCTGGCCATGGCTCTGTGGTTGAGCCAATGGATGGTTGTGGCTTTGGCTGCTGACTGCATTTAATTGAAAAACCGTATTTTTTATTTTTATTTTTTCCACGCAACCTCACAAATAACACTCCAGAGAACCCTAAAAATCTCTCAAATGGTTACAAATTTTGCAAAAATATTACATACTAAACATAATTCACTCCGTTCTGAGAAAAACCCATGTTTTATATTTTTCAGATTCATTTTCATTTGGTCACAAAATGCATTTTAAAAATGACGTTTTTAACTTCTGCGAATTTGGCCTCTGCTCAGTTAACTATCGAGTGAAATTCGTTTTTTCCTTTTTAAATCAGGACAATGCACAACTATCTTTCATTTTTTCAAAACCACACATAACATATGCAGCGATTTGTTTCCTTGGCTTCCATGAATTTTTATTTGTTTACTTTATTCTCATTTTCGTTTTTGTGTTTTTATTTATTTTTATTATTTTTAAAAGAAACAAATAATGAAAGTTTTTTTTTTTTTTTTAACAAAAGATATACTAACATGAAATCTTTTTTCTGATTCTCCAGGTCACACAAAGCGCAGAAGGAGAGCATACTTATGTATTCTTCATGTAATTGAAATCTGAAATTTGAAAAGAAATACAAGAAGAATTTGATTTCAAACCTCAAATTTTAACTTTCTAAACCCCACTTGTTTTCCTTCTTCACAAATATCCCTTTGCTTGTATATCTTCCTACCAATGGTTAGTGAATGAGGTGGCTCTTACTGCACCACCAAAATTTCCAAGAAAATGAAATCAAATTTGAAAATCAAAAACTTAAAAAAGAAACTCTCCAAGCTTGGTTTTATTTTCCTATTCTATACTATTCTATTTTGAGAACGAGACTTTTTTGTTTTGTTTTTAAGTGTAGGAGTATTTCCAATGAAGCCATTTACAGATCAAAATATCTAGTATGTTCACATCCAAATGTGGAAAATATACGTGAATGTTTACAAGGATATGAGAGATCAATTGCACGTTTGGATTAAATGTTAGGATTCGTTGAAGAATGGAAGAATGTTGCGGCCTAGTCACCTTTTGAAACCAATCTTCAATGTAGTCCTCATTCTGTTGTCTTTCCTCCAAATGTGTGAATATTATTCTAGATCTCCTATCCATAAATGGATTAGTTTGAAACTCTTATAGTGAAAAGATTGATTGAAATTTATGCATCCTATTTATCATGATTTATATATGCAGCTAAAAATGAGATTCAAAGCTAACCCCTATGTATACTTCCCCATGTTACTAAGATCTTGCTGTCACCAAGTCATCATTTCAACATGAGTTAGTTTTTCCAAAGAAAAATATTGGTACTGAATTAAATTCCTAATGCCTAATCCCTTAGCACCATCCTCGATAATGGCGCCAAAATGTTGGGAAATTTAATTGCTTAAATTACTTTCATTAAATTATCAACCACGGATACTCGTAAGCTTGTGATGATGCCGGCAAAATATATGCAGGAGTAGGCAACTAACTCTATGTCTAACTAAATGATTTCTGATTCAATATAATATGCAAGGGAACAGGATCCTCATTGAGGAGGTCCTGGTTGTCCTTCCCTATAGTATTATAGATTGAAAAGAAATCATTGATTACATAAAACCAGAAACTTGAAATAAAGACAAGAGAATGAATTTTAATTGTTGTTCAGATCAAATAGAAGGAGAGCCTAACTTAGAATCTTGGCTGTCCCCTCATATGTTGATTAGAACTCAACTAAAATTCATTCATAAGCATCAAAAATCAAGAATTCAGAAATAACTTGAAACTAGAAAAAGAGAATGAATTTCAATTATTACTCATATCAAATAGAAAGAGAGCCTAACTTAGACCCTTGTTTGTCCTTTCATATGCTGATAAGATTTAAAATAAAATTCATTCATTAATAATGAAAAATCTTCAAACATCTAAGTAATTGAATGAAAATAAAATCTATTATGAAATAAAATGTTTCTTTGATATTTTCAGAGTGAGCTCAATTCTCTTAAGAACAAAGTGACAAACTATTCCATCGACTACATTAATACAATTTATATCTAAAACTATAGAATGGAAATTTATGTAAAATTAAGCTTTATTCTATTCCATTATAAGTTGGATACATGCTCCAAGAGTCCTCCTTTTGAAATGGAGGAGGTGATCCTATTTATACAAAAATTTAATCAACTAACTCATTAATGGGGATCCACTAATCCCTCATATGGTTACAACCAATATGAGACACATATTCCTTTATCCATGATCTTTCTCCATGAGATATGCTTGACCCCTATTCCAAATCTCCTTCAAATCTTCAAGAGAATTCGAATTTGAGTCTTGGAGGCCACATAAGAGTATCTTGGAACCTTCTAAATCTCCTACACATGTCACCAAACTCATTCCACCTTTAGGTATAAGCAAATACATGTTATTTTTCTAACTTTTAATTATAAATTCACTTTAAATGCATAAAATAAATAACTTTGGAAAATGAAACTATGAACCCATATGGTAATGAAAATATAATGATAATGTGATGAAATGAGGTGACAAAATGAGGATAAAGGTGAAAATGGAGTGAAAATGTATGCTAATTTGGTGGCCCAACAGCTATGGCCTAAAAATAAAATAACAAAGCATGGAACCCATGCTAATATATATATATATATTGACAAATACATTACATCATGAATCAAATACAATTATGAAGACCAACACTAGATACATTCTTCAACACCCCCTCTTAACTAGAGAGGTATTCATATTATACATATATATAGGTACAAGGATGAACTTAAAATGATATGTTCTATGAAGAGTCATAGCATACATGATGCTAAAGATTAGACACTTGACCAAGGTATCTAACCAGTTGGGACTAAGGAGTTATCCAAGCTCCTACCAATATGGGTACCATTAGGCTTCAACTCTAACACCAAACCACAAGGATCTAGGTATCGTATCTAAGGTTAGAGCTCCACAAGACTAATGATACCCTCCCTACTTTGGGATGTAGACATCATCACATGCCAACCATATGTCCTCCCAAGAATCATTCAGGCATGCAACCCAAGATGCTTCATCTCTCCCTATAAATTAAATCATATATATTCATCAGTCCAAGTATTCTTCCAAAATGTTCAACCTTCTTATGGAGAGATATTCCTATACAATCACAACCCCAATTAGTAACAAAATTTAAAATATTTATAATTTAGAAAAAACCTCAAGGGTCCTCAAATATTCTGATGCTTCTTAGCACATCTTCATATTATCCATACACATTTTGATGGAAGCTCATTTCTTCAATTTATTCAGCAACACCAAATTCAACCTCAACACTTTCCAAATCATCCAATTCTTGTTAACAAATTCATAAATCACAACGAATACATCTTACAAATAACTATTTGTAGTTATTCAACTATTCTCCGATCACAAACATCCTTATGGCATTCACATCATGTTTTTAATTATGGAGGAGTTTTACCTTTCTTCAACCAACCTCCCTCTCAACTAGGGAGATATATACTTTCTTTATCCAAGCTTTTACTAGGGACAAATTCATCAACTTCAATCACACATTCTCTTTCTTTCACATTGTCATCGGGGAATTCCAACTTTCCAGAATATCATTCCTTCTATTCTCACTTGGAAACAAGGTCATCATCAATGTATACTTCAATATCACCAAGATTATTACAACTCCCTTTTTTCATCATGTTCAACATCATCATCAAGTCATCATCAAGTATGGGGTAGTGTTGATGGTGCTGGACCTGCCAACATGTCAGGGGATCTCCCTGGTAGGAAGTCCCAACTAGATCTTAAACCATTTGGAGTAGGAGTCTCATCAGTGGGTAGTACGATATTGCCTTGACTGCGGTTTCACGTAGAGGTAAGTAAGATGTACTTGTTGGAAGAAAGGGTGTGAAATTGTAACAAGCCAAGGAAGGTGCATGAAAGGCTCTAACACATAGAAGGGGAAAATAGTGTGCCCCTTAGAAGCCTGTGATAGCACGCAACTTGAAAGGGAACACACGAGCTGAAAGGCATCATGAGATGGAAAGAAGGATAGATAACGATCCAAAGTGATGATTTATACCAACAACACACTTCAATAATATTCATACAAACACATATGAAATAGTCCATACATACATGCGTAAATTACAACTACATACATCATTAGAGTAACTAGGATATCCGAACTACAATAACAATATATGCATGAAACGTGTTGGCTCTGTTATATTAAAAGAGTGAAAGATCCAATCATACATACAACCATGACAATAACTAGCCCCGATATCGGAACATTACATTTATTGTCGCCTGCTCCTCCAAAGAGATGTACTTGCTCTCCACTATGGAGAAGCCAAGGCTCGTTACAATACACCCTAAGATTTTTCTAAGTTATACCTATCAAAATCTTGGCTCCCAAAAGCCTGTACAATGAGTTATGAGGTTCTATATATAGTAAAGGGTGGTGTGACCCTTGACATTCTCCTTTGTGACTCTTAGCCTACCCTCATGACTCTTCAACTTACACATGATTGTTTACATTCTACTATTGACACTTGGTCTTTCACTTTACAACATGTTTACAATACAATTTGCACATGTACCCATGTGAGACAAAAATGGGCTTGAGTAAGCCATATGAGACATCATTAAGACTCAAATAGTTATGGGAAGACTATCTCTTTGACATCCTCTTGGTGATTGATGGTAGCGAACTGATGTCAGGCTTGGTAGTCTGTTATGGTGTCTACATACTCTGTGGTGACATCCTTTTGAAAGTGAACTCTTGCCTCCATTGCACTGGGTACACTGATTTGGCACCTCTATGCAACTCTTTAGATAACATGCACATCATGGTCTTGAGTGCAGCCGGACCAACGACATACTAGTTCATAGTGTCTGCACTCATTTGCATGTTTGCGCTAGTGGCCATGCACATCAACTGATTGAAGTACATATGCAGCTCCAGACGGACTTGGTTCTTTTATTTCACCTCGGTGAGTGTGCCAATGGATGGGATTGCATGTATGTGCACAATGACATCCATGCTCCTGAACACTCATGCATGTCAAGCATGTAAGCTGGTGATGAGCTGTGGGAGTTCCTCATAGTTTCAGAACTGACTCCGGATGCATGCCTTCAACTCAATTGCCTTTGGCTTCATCATCTTTGGCAAGTACAATGGGGCTCCCTTGTACGTCAATGTCCATATCTGCATGTGATTGACAACAGTGTGTATGTCTTTCAAGATGCATGCTCTCCTAACACAACATTGTTGCCAACCATTAAGATGGATAACTGACTTATGCAAGGTGACAAACCTGAAGTACAACTTTTTCATTATTGCCTTGAGATATGATACTTCATCAAGTATCACTTTCTTCAAATCTACTCTAGTGGATGCTATAGTTTGCTCTTCTCCCTGCTTGGATGCTTGCAGTTGCTTAGCCATGTGCTCATTCTCAACTATCAAGAATCTAACACTTGAGCTGGTGGCTTCGGCATATGCCTTTGTAGCATCAACCAATGCAGCTGAATGTCTACGCACATCGAACATGATCACTCGTTATTCAAACTGTGCAGGAGATACATGGAAATCTGGAGTGGGCACTCTATGTGACTACACAACTCTGTGTTGTGACTCATTGAAGGATATGTTGTGCACATCTACTTCTAGATTATCCTCATGGATTTCAGTGTTTCCTTGATCACTTGGGACTTGCTATGCTCCCGGATCTAGTGAATCCAGTGGAGTGACCTCTTAGATCTTAGGCATGAGGTCTATGTCTTGATCTTGCTCTGGCTGGACCACATCTGTGTCCATCTATTCCAACATCTGTTCAATCTCCTGAGCAAATTCATGTTGCTGCGACTGGTCACCCTATTTACTATCTACCAGTTGTTTGGATGAATCAATAAATTGTATGGGCATAGTTTCAACAATATGTGCATGCTGCAAATCTTGTTGTTCTTGTTACTGTTGCACTTCCTTCTCTCTTCTGCACAACTCTTGTTCTTCCCTTAGTTGTTGCTTGAACTCCTGGAACTTCTTCTTTACATCCTCCAGTTTCTACTTTTCTCTCTGCCTTTGCACAATCCTTCTAATGCTTTGTCGCTTCTTTGCCTCAACCTCCAAAGATGCTCTTAATACAAGCAAATCTTCTTTGAATTTACAGCTTTGCTTTGCCTTTACGTTGTCGACAACTTTCTTGTTGCCTTTGTCAAGCGCAGGCTTTTGGCTCTCTAAAATGCTCCTGCCTTCTACGCTACTAACTAATCTACATCCATTCTGACTGGTTCATTAAGCATTGAGAAGTTATAGCAGTATCTCCATGGGTCTTCCTCAGGCCAATGACATGCCTCATGGATCCAATGATGATACACTCTTGTACAATGATCTTCAACCATGCGGTGTGGGTCATATGGATTGAAACTTCTGGTGCCGAAGGTGAACCTCTTGAATTCCTCTGTCTCGGCCTCAACATGCTTGAGATTTTGGATATTGTACAACCCATTCCGTAAAGGAAGAGTGGGCCAGGGTGCCTTCTTCTTCCTGTGCAGTCTTACTGACAACCCTATCGAGATGTGGTATGCAACCTCTTGCATGACTAGATTATCCATGGAAAACTTTGGTAAAACATGTAAACCCTTCTTCATGATGTACATCTAGATGAAGGTGTCAAGGGGTGAGGCATACCAATATGCTATGTTAACCAATGCCTCCATCGCTGCCTGTGACATGCAAGGCATATCCTACTCAAATATCATCCTATACACTAGGGTGACAAAGTGGTTTGATAGCTATATTATAACTCCACAGAAGCTGCATTCAGAGAACAAACTGAAATAGGTGTGTACATAGGTTTTTGAAGGCATCCATGCCCAACCCATGCCATGGAACTACTGACAAGCACAGATTGCATCAAGAATGTAGGCGGACATGAAGAGATTTTCTTGCTGACGCTTGGGTAGATGTCGGGTGTCTGTTACTTGTCCCTTCAATTGGAGAGCCAACATGTCAGACCAATTGAAAGGTCTTCCCTCGTTCACCAGCTAATCCAACACAATAACCCAACTATGTGGGAAGGTTTCTATACTCTCCTGGCCGTATAAGCGACATGTGAAGATAACTAAGAGATGATAAGCCTTCTGCAATATCCTTGTCTTGTAAACTTGGTTTGGTGTTGTCTTGAACTTAGATGGCTCTTTCACCTAGCTCTTTAAGATGTCTCTTGAGTTTGTACTGCTGTTGGGACTAGTGAAGGGTGCATCCATTGTGACCACTTACTACGGTAAGTGTACATCTCCTGAAAGTTCTCTGCCCTGAAGGTAGAAGGTTATGTTCCACTGATACTGTTCAACACCATTATCTTTGGATTAGTATGCGAGACAATCCAATGGATCATGTTCGCGCATGGAAATGCGAGATACCTGCATGAAATCCATCACAAGCCATACTTGTGTATGTTGACATAGACTCTGCGGTCCTCTTGATTCTCCTCAAAGGTGCCTGAAAATATGTCATTGATGTATTTCCATTTGATCTTAATCTCCTTGTCTATGAACAACATAGTGTCTTAATAGATGGGTAAGCTCATAGACACTTACTCAACCACATCTCAATTTGCGCTCTCAATGGTGTCCTTTGGTCGTGCTCTCCTGGAAGCCATTGCACCTCTACTATTGAGAGACTTTTGAACACCTGTGATACCTGGAGACATATAAACACTCATGGCAAGAAAAGTATTAATTTAAAACCAAAAGAAACTTGAGGACTGACATGCAACACACCTCGGTGACTGACTGGAAGATTTGTGCAAATTTCACTAGGAGACTGACTGCCAGAATTGTGCAGAGCATAGTCTGGGCTATCAGTGAGTTGACTAACTGCTAAAACTAATTAGAGCATAGTCCAACTTGTCCTGTTGAGGATTGAAACTGTGTAATGCACAATTTCAGTTAGCATGACTACAACCTGGTAAAACTGCATTGCACAATTCCTGGGAAAAACTGTATTGCGCAATTCTTGGGCCCAACTAAGGCATTGCCTCTCAGAATTGCGTAGATCACACTCTGGGAATCTAGTGTGAGGCAAGCTCTGTGCAATTTATCAGAGAAAGGAAAGTCCTTCCATTCTAGAAATTTTCAGTGCAAGTCGGGCAAGGCAGGGTCTGGTCCAAGATAGCCCAGACCTGTTGACGGGTAACTGAAAACAGTAACGACTGAATGCATGTGTGAAGATGGGTGCAGACATGAGTGAATGAACATGCATTCAATCAGTGTGTGCAGGATTTAGTAAAACAAGAAAACAACGAAGTGTGTGAAGCAAGTCGCCACAACAGCGTCTGTCAGTGCAAAAACAATGTCATGCATGTGATAGCAAGGAAATGCAATGTAAAACTAGAAACAATGCTTCTACAAGCAAACATTCATTAAAACAACAACAAGTGTTCAAAGAAACCAAGAAAACAATACTCACACAAACCGAAATACAAAAAGCGACAAAAAAGCAGCAAAAGACATGAAAAGTGGACTTACCCGGAAAAATATGAGATGAATATGTCGAAGGTTCCTAGATGCGATGAGGAATGCTAGAGTTCCAAGATCGAAGTGAAGAATGAGATCTGAAGCATTGAATAAATAGTTTTGACAAGATCGAGACTTATGGCGCGCATGCCACAAATATAGGAAAAAGCAACACTTGGTGGGAGGTTTCTAAAATGACTTTTGCATGTAATCCCCAACTGCTAAAAATCGATCCCTAAAATCTAGGGTTTTTTTTGCTTTTTTTTTTCTTTTTTCTTTTTCGGGAAAAAGTTTCCCATGAATGAAAATAAACATTGCTCAGTCCCAGAGGGAACTGATCAACTTGTGAGCACATGCAACAGACAACAAGCCTCAGGATGACTTCTGCGTAGCTTTTGGGTTGAGTGGCTCTGGCTGTCCCTCAAGCTCTGCACAATTTATGGATTGAAACCAAGGCTTCCATCTAGAACTTCACAAATTCTGAGAGCAAACCCATTGATGGGCTTCTCTATGCAATTTTCAAGGGGAAGGCAACTTGCATGCTCTACACAATTCTGGAGAGAAGTTGGGTGCTTGGATACTCTGCATAATTCTAGAGAGCAAGGCTAGTTGCCCTCCAGTTCTACGCAATTCTCCAAGTCAGCATAAGAGCCGGTTGAAAACCATGTCATGAGAAGTCATCTTGTGGATGAAAGGAAAACAAGTTAGCGAACATAAGCTAATAAGCCAAGGAGACTCAAATGAAAGCATAAGTACTTGGGCAGTGCAAGACATGTTGCTAAGGATGGTTGGTGGGGAGGCTCCAAAATGAAGCTAAGGAAAATTTTTGGAGGATGGTTGTAGTCGCTATGACATTGGCGACACACTAGTAGAATTCTAGCTCTCTGAATGGACATTGTTTCATGACAAACAAGTCTAACTCCTCCATAAGTATTGTTCAATTCTCTAATCGTCGTGGTTTCCACACTAGCTTGATTGAAAAATGTAGCACCTGCCATGCTCTTGAAAAATGTAGAAAAGAGTGAAAGCACAAGATAAGCACTTTGTGGACTTAGCACAGTGTTGTGACACACTGTGTGTAGATGATAAACATACACACTCTCTTGATTGTGAAAGACAAGAAAACATGAGAAAGAGAGACAACTTACGTCTTGCAAGTGTGGTTGCTATGTATGATTCCTTCAATGCATGAGCGACGGGATCATGTGATTCTAGCAGAGGAAGAAAAATTTGTGTGCTGGATTGATCTTCAATGCATATAAATGAGTGATGAGGAGCCTTGGGTAGTTCAATAATTTCCTGATCGGAAGTGAAACTAACCTCAAGACAGTGAAGGCTTAACAAAACCATTAGCTCGGGCTGAAGTGCCTCAACAACTTGGAGAGTTTCGACTTCATCGATAAATAGATCATCATAAGCAGGTGGCTTCGAAAGATCAACAACGATTGAGTCAACATCATGATCAAATACAAGAGTAAAGAGATCATGACAACTACGATCAGAAAAATCAATGATTTCATTGACATCCTCATGGTCTGATGAATGAAACAAAGGGGTAGATGAGAAGTAAGAATGTTCACCCTCTGCGTTTCCAGGAAAAGTAGATGAAAAATCAAGTGGATTTTCAATGAAATATTTGTCCCCTCGATTTTCAAATGATGGACTGACATTGGGTGGGTTCTGTGAATGATCGGAAGTAGATGCATCTGTGGATGGATTTACACAAGGAAAACCAGATATGTTAGGCAAAAGTGGAGGAGGCATAGACAAAAGGAGTTCATCCTTCACCGCAAGCTCATGCTCAGATTCCCAGCCATGCTCATTGTGAATGATAGTGCAGGTTGGTTGTGCAACATCAACTCCATCAATGGCTTGATCCTCGTTCACAATAAGTGTGGAGTTTGAAGCGAAAGAACACAAGATAATACAATCTGGAGGATCAGCAGAATGCAGAGACGAAGGTTGAGGTAACAAGTGCATATGACAAACAATGGGCTTCCCAACCAAATATATGCCAAAATTGAGAGTAGTGAGGGTGGGAGAATGTAACAGTTGAATAGTCTTGTGTGCATGCTCTCTCACATCACTCTGTGGGGGTGGAACTGTTTGATGAGGAGAAGGCGAACAATCACTTGTGACAATGACTACGTCTTCTTATGATTGCTCAATTCCATCACCAAAGTATGTTGAGCGGGGTTTGAGATTTTATTCACTTTGAGATGAAGTGATTTATAACAGACATACTCATATCTGTCCATAAGACATTGGAATTTCATCTAACTTTTCCGAGCTTCAAAAGAGAGTAAACGGAAGCGCTGCCAAAAATCCATAAGCGATTCATATGGGGCCTTCCATTGTTTTAATTTTTTTTATCAAGTGCTTTAGGATCAAGATGATGAAAAACATATTCGATTAGATCACTGAACTACTTGAATGAGTGCACGCAATTAGGAGGCATCTTGCAGCACCATAGCAATGGGTATTCACGAAGTGTCTGTGCAAGAATCATACTGACCTCTACTTCATCAAAACCTTCCACATTCTCCATGAATGCATGGAAGTCATCTAAGTGCTCGGGCTAGGCCACTTCACCTTCACAATCATACACGAGTTCAGACAAGTCATCATAGAACTCCCTTTCTACTTCAAAGGGATGTCGGTTGGACAAACATTACAGAGGGTTAACTATAAATATATCCATGATAGATGTGCGAAGAATCAAAACAGGATGTGAGGAATCAACTTGTCATCTATCCCTCCTTCTAGCTTTATAAATATTGACAGTGTTGGACCTGTCAACAAGTCAAGGTATCTCCCAAGTAAGAAGTCCCAACTAGACCTCAGACCGTTTGGAGTAGGATTCCCAGCAATGGGTAGTACAGTATTGCCTTGATTGCGGTTGTGCGTAGAGGTAAGTAAGATGTCTTTGTTGGAAGCAAGGGTGTCACCTTATAGCAAGCCAAGGAAGGTGCATGAATGGCTCTAACACACGGAAGGGGAGAAGAGTGTGCCCCTTAGAATCCTATAATAGCATGCAACTTGAAAGGGAACACATGAGTTGAAAAAAATCACGAGATGGAAAGAAGGATAGTCGAAAATCCAAAGTGATGACTTATACCAAAAACACGTTCTAATAAGATTCATACAAACACATACGGAATAATCCATACATACATGCGTAAATTACAGCTACATACATCATTAGAGTAATTAGGATAGCCAAACTACAATAACAATACATGCATGAAACATGTTGGCTTTGTCATATTAAAAGAGTGAAAGATCCAATCATACATACAACCATCACAACCACGAGCCCCAATAGCGGAACATTATAGTCACTGCCACCTGCTCCTGCAAAGAGATATACTCACTCTGCACTGTGGAGAAGCCAAGGCTCATTACAATACACTCCAAGTTTTCTCTAAGTTATACCTATCAGAAGCTTGGATCCCAAAAGCCTATACAATGAGTTATGAGGTTCTATTTATAGCAAAGGGTGGGGTTACCCTTGACATTCCCCTTTGTGACTCTTAGCCTACCTTCATGACTCTTCAACTTACACATGATTGTTACATTCTACTATTGGCACTTGGTCTTTCACTTTACAACATGTTTACAATATAATCTACACATGTACCCATGTGAGATAAAAATGGGCTTGAGTAAGCCATACAAGACATCACTAAGACTCAGATAGATGTGGGAAGACTAACTCTTTGGCATCCTCTTGGTGATTGATGGTAGCAAACTAATGCCAAGCTTGGTAGTCTATTATGGTGTCTGCATACTCTGTGGTGACATCCTTTTGAAAGTGAACTCTTGCCTCCATTGCATCCTAGTACACTGATTTGGAACCTCTATCCAACTTGTCAGATAGTATGTGCATCATGGTCTTGAGCGTAGTCAGACCAATGACATATTGGTGCATAATGTCTTAATCCTCTGCAAGTTTACGGTGGTAGATATGTGCATCAACTGAATGAAGTACATGTCCAGCTCCAGTCAGACTTGGTTCTTTGCTTTCACCTCGGTGAGTGTGGCAATGGATGGGATCGTATGCATGCGCACTATGACATCCATGCTCCTAAAAAATTGTGCATGTGAAGCTTGTAAGCTGGTGATGAGCTGTGGGAGTTCCTCATAGTTACAAATCTGACTTTGGATGTGTGCCTTCAACTCAAATACCTTTGGCCTCATCATATTTGGCAAGTACAACGGGGCTCCCTTGTACCTCGTTGTCCATATCTGCATGTGATCGACAACAATGTGTATGTCTGTCAAGATGAGTGCTCTCATAGCAGAGTTTTGCTGCCAACCATTAAGATGGACAAATGACATATGTACAGTGACGAACCTAAAGTACAACTTCCACATGATTGTCTTGAGAGATGATACTTCATTGTGTATCACTTTCTTCAACTCTTCTCTGGTATATGTTGTAGCTTGCTCTTCTCCTTGCTTAGCCACTTGTAGCTCCTTAGCCATGTGCTCATTCTCAGCTATCAAGAATCTAACACTTCAGCTGGTGGCTTCGACATATTCCTTTGTAGCATCGGCCAATGAATTTGGATGTCTACACATATCAGACATAATCACTCATTCTTCAAACTCTATGTGACTGCACAAATCTGTGTTGTGACTTGTTGAAGGATATGTTGTGCACACGGATTGTCCTCAGGGATTTAAGTGTCTCCTTGATCACTTGGGACTTGCTCTACTCCCGAATCTGGTGAAGCCAGTGGAGTGAACTCTTGGTTCTTAGGCATGAAGTCTATCTCCTGATCTTGCTCTAGCTAAACCACATCCGTGTCCATATGTTCCAACATCTGTTCAATCTCCTGAGAAAAGTCTTGTTCCTATGACTGGTTATCTTGTTTTCTATCTGCCAGCTATTCAGATGAATGTATAACTTGTATGGGCACAGTTTCATATATGTGTGCATGTTGCGCTCCTGTTGTTTCTGTTCATGCTGTGCTTCCTTCTATCTTGTGCACAACTATTTTTCTTCCCTTAGTTGTTTCTTCAACTCCTGCAACTTCTTCTCTGCATCCTCTAGTTTCTGCTTCTCCCTCTTTCTTTGCGCATTCCTTCTATTGCGCTATTGCTTCTTTGCCTCAATCTCAAAAGATGCTCTTTATAAAAGTAGATCTGCTTTGAACTTGCAACTTTGCTCCACTCTGCACTATCGACAACCTTCCTCTTGCCTTTGTCAAGCACAAGTTTGCTACCCTCTGCTACTGTTGATGTTGCTGCTCTCTTAGATGTTGCTGCCTTCTACACTACTAAACACTCTACAACCATTCTCACCAGTTCATTGAGCCTTAAGAAGTTATAACAGTATCGTCTTCCTCAGGCCAATGACATGCCTCATGGATCCAAGGATGATACACTCTCATACAATAGTCTTCTACTAAGATATGCGAGTCATATGGATTGAAACATTTGGTGCTGAAGGTGAACCTCTTGAATTCCTCCATCTTGGCCTCAACATGCTTGAGATTCTAGATCTCATACAACCTAATTCGAAAAGGAAGAGCGGGCCAAGGTGCCTTCTTCCTCCTGTGCAGTCTTGCTGACAACCTTGTCGAGATGTGGTATGCAACCTCTTGCATGACCATCTTATCCATGGAAAACTTTGGTAAAACATGTAGATCCTTCTTCGCACTATACATCCAGATGAAGGTGCCAAGGGGTGAGGCACATAAATCTGCTATGTTAACCAATGCTTCCATCACTACGTATGACATGCAAGGTAGATCCTGCTGAAAGACCATCCTGTACACTGGGGTGACGAAGTGGTCTAATAGCTCTATTATAACTCCATGGAAGCTGAACTCAGAGAACAACTTGCAATAGGTGTGCACAAAGGTTTCTGAAGGTGTCAATGCCCAACCCAAGCCAGGGAATTGCTGATGGGTACAGATTTCATCAAGAATCTAGGTGGACATGAAGAGATTTGCTTACTGACCCTTGGGCGGATGTCGGGCATCTGTTACTTGTCCCTTCAGTTGGACAACAAACTTTTTAGACCAATTGAAAGGTCTTCCTTCGTTCGCCAGCTAATCCAACACAATCACCCAACTCTGCGGGACGGTTTCTGTACTCTCCTGGCCATATAAGAAACATGAGAAGATGACCAAGAGATGATAAGCCTTCCGCAATATCCTTATCTTGTAAACTTGGGTGGTTGTTGTCCTAAACATAGATGGCTCTTTCACCAAGCTCTTCAAGATGTCTCTTGAGGTTGCACTGCTGCTGGGCCTGGTGAAGGGTGCATCCATTGTGACCATCGGTTGCAACAAGTGACACATCTCCTGAAAGTTCTCTGCCCTAAAGGTAGAAAGTTCTATTCCACTGACACTGCTCAACACCATTGTATCTGGATCAGTATGCGAGACAATCTAGTGGATTATGTTTGCGCATGGAAATGAGAGATACCTGCATGCAATTCGATACAAGCCAGAGTTGTGTATATTGACATAGACTTTACGATCCTCCAAATTATCCTCAAAGGTGCCTAAGAATACGTCATTGATGTCTTGCCATTTGATCTTAATCTCCTTGTCTACGAACAACTCAGTGTCTTCATAGATGGGCAAGCTCATAGACACTTGCTTGACCACATCTCTAGTTGCGCTCTCTATGGTGTCCTTTGAGCCTGCTCTCTTTGAAGCCATTGTACCTGTACTACTAAGATACTACTTAACACCTGTGATACTTGGAGATAGAGAAACACTCATGGCAAGCAAACTGTAAGTTCAAAACCAAAAGCAACTTGAGGACTTACATGCAACACACCAGGATGACTGACTGAAGATTTGTACAAATTTGACTGAGAGGTTGGGAGACTAAATGCTAGAACTAAGCAGAGCACAATCTAGGCTGTCAGTGAGTTGAATGACTGCTGAAACTCGCAAAGCATAGTATAGCTTGGCCTAATAAGGACTGAAACTGCGCAATGCATAGTTTCAATCAGCATGACTACAACTCGGTAAAATTGCATTGTGTAATTCCGGGGGCCAACTGAGGCACTGCCTCTCAGAATTTCATAGAGAATACTTTGGGAGGCTAGTGTGAGGCAAGATCTACACAATTTTTGGGAGAAAGGCAAGGCCTTCCATCCCAAAAATGTGCAGTGCAAGCCAGGTAGGGCAGGGTCTGGGTCAAGACTGCCGAGACCTGCTAATAGGCGACTGAAAATAGTAAGGACTGAATGCATGTGCGAAGTTAGGTGTAGACATGATTGAATGAAAAATCATGAAATCAGTGAGTGCAAGATTCAATAAAACATGAAAACAACGAAGTGTGTGAAGCAAGTCACTGCAACGGAGGTCGTAAGTGTAGAAACAATGTCATGCATGTGACAGTAAGGAAATGCAATGTAAAACTGGAAACAATGCTTCTACAAGCTAAAATGCATTAAAACGACAACAAATGTTCAATGAAACCAAGCAAACATCACTCACACAAACCAAAATACAAAAAGCGATAGAAAAGCAACAAAAGACATGAAAAGTGAACTTACCCAGAAAAAGTTGAGTTGAGTGTGCCGAAGGTTCCTAAATGTGATGGGGAATGTCAGAGCTCCAAGATCAAAGTGAAGAATGAGCTCTGAAGTGTCAAATAAATAATTTTGAGAAGATCGAGGCTTATGACGTGCTTGCCACAAATCTAGGAAATAGTGACACTTGGCCGAAGGTTTATAAAACGACTTTTGCATGTAACCCCAAGCTGCTAAAACTAGATCCATAAAATCTAGGGATTCTTTTTTCTTTTTATTTTATTTTTTCGGGGAAAAGCTACCCATGCATGCAAAGCAATATTGCTCAGTCTTAGAGGGATTCGGTCAACTTGTGAGCACATGTAAAGGACAACAAGCCTCAAGATGAATTCTGGGTAGCTTCTAGGCTGAGTGGTTCTAGATGCCCCTCAAGCTTTGTGCAATTTCTAGATTGAAGCCAAGGCTGCCAGCTAGAATTGTGAAAATTCTAAGAGAAATCCCAATGATGGACTGATCTGTGCAATTTTAAAGGGAAGGAAGCCTATATTCTCTACGCAATTTTGGAGAGCATATGGCTGCCTGGATACTCTACGAAATTCCAAAGAGCAAGATTGGTTTCCTTCCAGTTCTATTCAATTCTCCAAGTCAACATGAGATTTAGTTGGAGAACAAGTCATAGGAAGTCAGCTTGCCAGTGAAAGGAAAGCAAGTTAGGGAAGACAAGCTGATAACCCAAGGAAACTCAACTGAAAGCATAAGTACCTAGGTAGTGCGAGACATGTTGCTAAGGATGGTTGGTGGGGAGGCTCCAAAATGAAACTAAGGAAAAATTTTGGAGAATGGTCGTAGCCACTACAACAGGTAGGTAAGCATCTTCAACATCTTGAAGACTATGTGTACCTGCAAATTTTGCACAACAAGTTCAACCAAATAAAAATACAGAGCATGAGTTCACCTTTATAAGGTTAGCATCACAAGGGAAGCATAATAAATTATACTCTAGATATGAAAGCCTAAATCTAGTTAGGTTTACAATTAGATGCCCTAGACCAGCACAATCAAGTTTTCTAGGGTTTTTGTCACAAACCCTGGAGTTCTTCTTCAATACTAAAACCTTATTCAAATATAATGAAAGCGTTATTACATCTAGGGTTTCATTATCATTCGTCAGAGACTTATATCAATCTCTACTAGGGCTTTTGTCATAAACCACAAATACAAACACCAAAACTTCAATCTTAGATATTCAACAATTTTTACCAAGCTAGGATTTCAATCATACAAAAGCATATACACCTAGAGATTCATTCCTAGTATATTTCATTAACTATCACAAAGTTTTTGTCATAAACCTTAATTCATCAAACTCTAAAAATCTAGGGTTTCATCATATAATATAGACATCAATAACAAACCCTAGAAAGATATGGTTTCATATCAACAACCTTAACCATCAAGAGATTAGGATTTTATTATAGATTTTAAACTTTATTAACAAACCCTAATTAGGTTGGGGTTTCACCAAAACATCATCAAACCCTAAACATCAAAAGGGTAGGTTTTTAATATTGAGACAACCAAGATCTAAGACCAAGACAAGTGACCTCCTTCACTCCACCAAGTCAGCCCTCAACACAATTTTTATGAAGTCATATAGAATCATGGTTGTTCTTCTCTTTCACATCCTAGAATCCTTCAATGGAGGCTATGACCTAAAAATAAAATAATAAAGCTTGAAACACATGCTAATAAATATATACTTTTATATAAATATATTTTTTCTTTTTTCTTTTGACAAATGCATTACATCATGACTCAAATACAATTATGAACACTGACACTAGTTACAATCTTCAACAACATCATTAAGCTTTTGAATCCCACTAGGTAGAAGTGTGCTATTTCAATTCTACAAGTGACACCTTTAAATTTCTACAACTGTGATTTCCTTTCCTTGGTGACTTGTAAAATATCATTAATATCTTTATCTAAAACACTCCTTTAGGATACTACAACCTCATTGGCACTTAACAAATTATACTAGCATATAAAATGCACAAGAATTCACAAGTTCCATATGAGCACTAGATTGATAATTAAATGCATAATTTCTCATTTATTTGCTAAGTAATTAGGAGGTAATCGAAGAATCCATAAGTTTTTGCACCATTTCCAAGAAACAATAAATAGTACTACCATTTTTTTATTTCTTGATTTAGTGAATAGATTTTTTTAAGTAACTATTGTGATGCCTTTCGTTCAAGTTTTCCTTCAAACAACTTGTTTTATAAAGAATGAATTTTTAATTTTCCATGGCACAAAGTTAGAGATTAGAAAGGTAGATTCATTAACTCCACTAAAAATCCCCACAATACTAACAGTGCAGGACAATCTCAAGAGGAAAAGGGGCATGGTTAGCAAAAATATTTAACTCCCACAACACTAAGAAGAAACACGAGTCCTCTATACAAGGACGTAAAATTTTACAAGATTCATCTTCCTCAAAAACATAAATCATGTTCCTTGAAGGTCTGGTAAATGAGCAATCCCACTCTAGAGAGCTAATTTTTCATACTATTCCAATGCACCTTTAGAAGAGGAGAATATTTCCCAAGAAATTATGGCACATGAAACTATCAAGGAAGAGACATCCACCTTCAGATTCCCTATTCTAAAGTTAGAAGAAGAGACCTCCACCTTACCTAACTTCCATGGGTTATTAAAAGAGGATCTCAACACGTTCCTCTTTGAATTTGATTTTCTTTGCAGAAGTTATGACTACATTTTGAATGCCTAGAAATTGAAACTCTTCTCTATTACATTCAAGAATACTGCACTATGTTGGTTCATGAGCCTTGGGAGGGACAAGTTCTACACTTGGGCATAGATGAACTAGATATAATTGGAGAAGTATCAAACTATTGTAAAGAAAAAGAAAGTAGGGAGGAAGTCTTCAAGGTGACCCAAAATGAAGACGAGAGATTGAAATAATACGTTGAAATATCTAACTACAATTTAAAATGGGTAAGATAAGGAGGTTTGGCTCCTAACACACTATGTGTCTTACTACTACAATGAATCTAAGATTATCATATTTATCCTCTTAACTTGATCAGTGGAGGATATATCTCTTAACATTATTATGATGTCATTGTTGAGTTGTGTTGGAGATATTCCCGAGGTACATCACAGATTGGAAAAGGACCGAGAGACATATTAATGAGGATTGGCAAGACTACTGGTAATGTGATTACTAGAGTTGAGATTGGAAACATGTTAGAAGACTTTAAACTATATACTTAGTTAATTGAGCTCCCAATTGAACACATTACACATGAATAAGGAGGGGGAAGTAGAATTGTGTTTGGAAATATTTTTTCAAAGTGTAGAAGAAAGCACCCATTGAAGGAATCCCCATTGGATCACATTGAGGCCTATGAAATATGTAGTGAGGACTATGCTACAAGAAATTTTCCATCCCTACCTAGATTAAAATTTGTCCATCAAGAAGTTAAAGAACCAAAGAAACTATGTTTCATCTCCCAAAAGCCAGTCAAAACCTCAAAGTATGATTCAATATCAATCATGATATTATAGTTCATATTGGTCTAACCATTTTGTAACAACCCTTTTACTATCCCACATGTAAATATCATTGTATGAACTTGTTTATGTGAATTGTGTAAAAATATAAGTTATGGTTGTCTAGAGGGGCATACATAGACGTGAGGTTTCTTGTGAAATGTTTAAACCAAACTACACCACTTCATTTATTTGGCATCCTACCTTCCTTCATAGTAAATATTTAATGGTATGAACAACATAAAATAAAGAGGAGTATGGGCTATCTAAGTAGAGGATGATGCCCCATGTTGCTCCCATTCTTCTCATAGTAAATGTTGAAGATAAGTCAACGCGTAAGTGGGGATGAGAAAAAAATAGAATACATGAAGGGAAAAAGAGCAGAGGATGGATAATGAAGGAGTGATGGAACATAAGGATTTGTAGGGGAAAAACAACATCCTTTGGCCAGTGTTCTATAATGAGGATAGTGTTCCCAATGATTTTGTTGAGGCTAGTGGTGTGTGCCTATGATTGGTTGGCTAGTAAAGGTTCAGTGGAGAGTTAATTTTCTCAATGCTTGCTCATTGAGCTAATAAACCATTGGGGTTCTTGTTGGAAGGCCGATAAACCACTTTGCAAGTTGAGACACTTAGATGCTTACTAAAAAGGGGTTGATAAACCACTAAGTGCTTGCCTTAGGGCTAATAAACCACTTATGTTCTTCCTTGGTAAGCTGATAAACCACCTGGATGGTGGGCTCTAGACTCTTGCAATGCTTTCTTGGAAAATCTAGCTAATAAAACACCTATATAGTGTATTCATTCTCTTGGAACTGAGTAGTACTTCACTAGGCCTTGGGTGGATCCCTATGATTTATTTTTGTTGGGGTAGAGGGTCATTGTGGTGCTTATTACTGGAGACAGTTGACAAACTACTTGTTTAATGGACTCCTCTTCTCGATCAACTGCTTGACTGAAAATTGGTGTGAATTCCTGTGAGAAATTAGTCCTTAGACTCTGAATTTGGCTTGGGGTTGGTTAGCTAGAAGAAAGATTACAATTTGGTTGGATTATGGGTGGGTCAAGAGTTGAATTCCTTCCATTTCTTGCCATCCATTGCAAGTAAACATATAAGCATATTTACTTGTATTCTTTTGTACCATGGATGATGTATAAATGTATGGATCTGCATTGCTTATGGAAGCGTGTCGAGATCTCTATATATTCACGGTGAATTCTTTTCTTTATATACTATCATGGCTATCTTAAATTTATGGAGTGATGTGTTTTTTTGTTATATTCATGATTTTACAAAGTGGTTGAAAAAATTGTGCATGGTTGTTTGAATTCCCTTAGCTAATTTGGCATACCATGTGATTTCATTTACTTGACATGTTATGAATGATGTGGCTCATTGTCTACTTCAAGTATGTAGGCTACTTTACTTGATAAAGAGGAAACAAAAATGTTGTGTGATGCATGAGAATACTTTTAAGCCCGGTAGTCACATGTTTAAGAACAACATGATATCTCATGGTTATGTACACCATCATGTTAGATTAAAATGTCCTTAGTTTCATGGAGTAAGCAGGATTGTGGCTTGCTGTGAAATCTAGCCTTGGAGCTGTTTTCTCACCTTTTCTCAGAAATTGATATAATACAAGCTCAATAGAGCTTTTGATCTTGTTCAGGTCATGATATAATCCTTTTCAATACTTCATAGTGGATTTGGGATTCTATTCTAGAAGCTTGGTGATCTGGGCAATTCCCTATATTGAAAGAATCCTGTGACTTTTCCATTTTGTGAAGTGCAGAAGAGATTCTACACCTGTATCCAAGGCTAAATCAGTTCTTGGATGAACTAAGTATCTAGGCCAGATATATTTTTCACCTTCCCAGCATTAGATTGTATCTGAAGTGGGGCCTTTTTGGGAAAATCTTAGTGAATCTAGATATCTACTCGACTGGTGGAAGCATCTGTAGTGGGGCTTGTTTGGGAAAATATTGGTGAAGCAAGATATCTATTTGATCAAAAAAAGAATCTAGAGTGGGGCCCATTTAGGAAAACCTCGGTGAAGCTGAATATCTATTCAACTGGAGGAAGCATCCAAAGTGGGGCTCATTTGGGAAAATCTTGGTGAAGTCATGTATTTATTCAATTGGTGGAAGAATTTGGAGTGGGGTCCATTTAGAGGATTACGGGCATGAGGCTAGATTACCTCATGAATGAAGTTTTTATTCGTAGGTTTGGTGGTCTGAGGAGGGTGCCACTTTGGAAATTTTTTGCGCACCATATTTTTCCCACAATTGATATTACGTAATTTTGTTAATATGCACAACAAGGTTGGTTTGGTGGGATCCACAAACTAGGATGAGGTGGTAGGCACCACAAATTCGTGGTTGTGGTCATGAGAATGATATTTTGGTGTTGTGGGTGAGATGGAACTACACATGATGATGGGTTAGGGTCATGTGGGTTCCACATGTAGTGTCTTGTTGAAGTGATAAGAGTTAATTGGTTGGAATTTGAAAGGGAATACCTTTCAATATGGAAGTCATCTTGACATAAAATTTATATCTTCAAAAAGCTCTTCAAGAGATAAATGTGATGGTGTTGTCCAAATTTAATTCCACAAGCCTTGGAAAAGGAAGATTTTTGTAACCTCATCTTCGTAATGAGACCATGAAGTTAGGCTAGTCAAAATTAACACCTCCCCTAGCTCGAGAAGGTACAAAGGAGTGGGAGGGAGTTTTATACATTGATTTTTAATGTACCTTGGACAAGTGGTTTCCCATGGGTTAGTCTCTACCTAGGGAAAAGTGTCCAAAATAATTATTTTCCTAAGTGTGACTTTATAAGTGATAAAGTCAATGTTAAATTATAAAGTGAAAAGTGACTTTAGACATAAAGTACAATGTGGGTATTTAATGGGTGAGTTAAAAAGTAGAAAGTGAGAATTAAATGCACATTTATTCTCACCCATTGATCTAAATGAATCTAGGCCATTAGATCTTAGGGTTACCTAAAATCCATTTAGGGAAACAAAAGGGGGAAAAGAAAAGAGAGATTGTATTAATTCTTCATGAGCAGATTGGAGAAAGGAGGCTGAGAGCTAGAGAAAAATTTTAAAGGAGAAATTTGTTGCAACAAGCTGAAGGAGTGATTTTTGGGCAAATCTGGGCACAACAATCAAGGCATAAAAGACAACATAAGGTACAATATAATGTTGGGTTGTGTTATATTCTTTCCACAACTAGCCTCCCCAGTTAACTGGGGGGTTAGAGGGGGGTAGAGCCCCCCCTTCGTTGCATTGGTTGTGTAGTGGGGGGATCACAGGGGGTTTGAGGGGGGCGAGTATCCCCCTTTACGGGGTCCGGGGCAGCACCCCAGGGATTTTTTTGGACCCTATATTAGGTTGGGTGGACCTACCTATGGTTTTGTGCATGGTTTTCACACATGGTTTTGGGCGTGATGGTTTTCGGTCCATGGTATTCGATGTTTCGACATGTATATATATGTATTGTAACATTGAAAGGAACATAACGAAAAATCAAGTTGGTAGTCTCATTTTGGGATGCAGGAGAAAATCTATGTGTATATGTGTTTTATGTGTTATGCTCTCGCATTGTTTATTTTATGTGTTTTAGAATTCATATGCAGGTAATTTCTATACGGGGTCTACATTTGGTATCAGAGTTGTTTTGGCTTCAAGGGGACACCTTTGTGGCTAAGGGGTTTCGCCTGGGCCTGTGGTAAACCATATTCAGTGGGAGATCTACGGGATCGATTCTGGTGGTGAAAGAAGATGTCCAATAGTGGGAAGATAAAGATCGAGAAATTTAATGGTCAGAGTTTTGAGTTATGGAAACTCAAGATGGAGGATCTGTTGGTGGATAAAGATCATTAGATCATGGTAGATCTAGGTACTAAACCAATGGGAGTGTTCGATGAAGAATGGAAGAAGTTGGATTGGAAGGAAAAGAGCACAAAACGATTATGTATCTCAGATTCAGTATTGTTGAATGTATCACGGGAAGCTACAATGAAGGCTTTGTGGGACAAGTTAGGGACTTTGTACCAATCTAAGTCTCTGGTGAATAAACTATTCCTACATAAAAGTTGTATAACTC